>JAOYSI010073136.1:0-20390 GCA_025775065.1 Hiodon alosoides | reverse complement strand
ATGTTGGACGAGAGGGCCTGGCTCGCAATCTCTGTTCTAGTTCATCCCAAAGGTGTTCGATAGGGTTGAGGTCAGGGTTCTTAAAACTTAGTAATAAGCATTTCGTAGTATTCTGTGTCACAAATGAATAATACATCACATGACGAGGCCCAAACACACTATTTTCCAAACTATACCAAGCAGTTCCTAAAGGGAAGTAGCAAGCCAGCTTTTTGACAACAGACTGAATACGCAAAGGTACACAAACAAACCATAAATTTGTACAATGAAAAGCAAAATATTGTTTTTCAATTGTTTGATAAAAGCATTTTCAGTTATGAAATGCATAATGTCCACAATAATGCTACACTAGGTGGCCTACACAAAACGGTTTAGTAAAATATTTCCCAGCCAATTGTCCCTTCAACTACCCAACAACCAAGCACAACTTTCTTTACAGTTACAGCACAATTGATCAAACCTGCGGTTTGATTGGCTCAAAATGGGTACCATGTGAAGGAAAAAAAATTGAAAGACTAGTTGGAAATTGCAAGATCATTTTGCAAACAGTCGAATAAATTTATGAATTCACAAATGAACGGTTTAGAAACAGTTCTGAACTTAATTAATTAATTAACTTAATGAACATGAATCATACATTTGATAATACCGAAATACAGAAAGTATCAGATCACTATACTTGATTGCGTGTTTGTGTCCTTCATTTGAAAGACTGAGTTGATTACGTAAAAAAAGCTTCCCTTGATGTCCGCGCAGGGACTCCACACTCGCCAGGTGGAAACAATGACAAAGAGGCA
Source organism: Hiodon alosoides (assembly GCA_025775065.1). Classification (NCBI taxonomy): domain Eukaryota; kingdom Metazoa; phylum Chordata; class Actinopteri; order Hiodontiformes; family Hiodontidae; genus Hiodon; species Hiodon alosoides. The sequence goes on along the minus strand of JAOYSI010073136.1, from coordinate 19,593 downwards.
GCCAGGATTCATTAGTAAACGGTTAAAATGGAAGGCACAGAAGTTCAGCTGCCCACGCTCTTAGAAAAATTGAACAGCAGGAGTAATGTGTGGAAGTATTTAGCAAAATATCCCTTCAAGCGTATATGCAAACGGTGCTTTAAGACAGTAAACACAAGGCGACACCTCAAATTTAGCAAAGCATTTGGCAGAAAGGCACCCTGACCTCTTCAAAGAATTCAGACCGATTAGAGTATATCATTAAATGAATTTAGCACTTATACTGAATGTCTTCAGTGAAATAGAAACACAGAAACACAGAAACCAAGCCAGCTAATTTAGTTCAAACGTGTGCGGTGTTCTGATCTACGTTGGAGGAATAGTATTCGCCTGCTTTCCCATTTTTATGGATAACATCACTAGTTTGATGTTTTTATCAAAAGCACAGAGAAACATGTTTTTGATAACAATGGTTCTTTTTTCTTAAAAAAAGCACTGATTTTTCCATTATGTAATTTTAAATTTTTTGACTGACAAGCTGCTAGTGATTTTTACTATATTTGTTTTTACAGTGTAAGACAGGGGTGAACATTGCACGTCTGTGGTGCACAACTAGACTGGCAAAAACTGAAATTTGTCCTCTGCCATATTGAAAATAGCAGTTTGTCATATTGCAATCTCATTTCTTCTTGAAAGGGAGAACATAGGTCAATCTGATTTGCTATTGTGTGACCCAACTTTTACCACGCCATGGGTTGATTACTAGTTTAAGCCAACTAATTTAATTGCAACATCGGCTTGGCTGCGCCTTAACTCAGGCATTTTTTTTCTTTTGAGTTTAACAGTTGGCTACCATGAATGGTGAGATTGAGGGCAGCATAGCCCCCTAGAATCTTTCAGGGATGAGAAGCTTTCATGACTGTCGCGTCATTATTCATAGGCCCAACCACTGTTTGTCAGGCCCTGCTTGCTTTTCAGCTGCTGACCATATTTTTTCCTTTCCGCTCTTAGTTGTGGCCTCTTTAAAGGGCCTGGAATTGTTGGCAAATGAGTGTGATTACCATTATTGGAACCACACTCAGGTGCACAACGAGGTCTAATTAGAGGGCGTGGCCCTCCCTCTCTGTGTTGCTATCAGTCCATTTCGTCACCCAGCTTGAGGCCGTGGCGGCCAGCTGCGTGCCACACTGTTCATACGATCCTTTAAGATTAACAGGACCCGAATGAGCACAGATCCTCCTGTGGATGGATAAGGGAGGAATATAAACCAAATTTCTAATCCAAAAATGCTGGGATAGGGTATAAATTACCATGATTCCATGAAGTCTAACCGCTCTAAGCATGTAAAAAACTTCCTTCTAGCATCTGAAACTATAAATGATATTCAGGTTTTTTTTATTTGAAATATAATCCAAGAACAATCTGAAGCTGGCCAACTTTTTCATTATAATAACAGAAAGATTGTGGTCATGCAAATATTTTGGGTTCCAAGATAAAATGAAATCAGAGATAAACGGGGACTCTAATCCTTTATTTTTTATGCTGTCATGTTACATACTTTATTTGTAATAATTACTTCAAATAACAATTACTATTACAATAATCAAATGTTGTAAGGAAACCAGATATCAGATATTGTAAGGAGATGGCTACTATATTTTCGGTGTACGTTAGTAAATAAGGTATGATATTGTTGGCTCCTATTGTTAAAGGGATTGATGAGACAGCAGTGTGCTATGGGTCTTTCTATGGCTTTCTGAAGAGCATTTGCTTTATTGCTTTCATTTTCTGCCTACCACTCTCTATAATGGTAATGTACAATGTGTATATTAGCCGGATCTCTCTCTAATAGCAGACATTGCCAAAATGTGTGTTTTAAAGACATCAATCATGGTCTCTTCCTAATGACTTGTTCATTAACTATTTAAAATGCTGATCTTCTTCATGAGAGTTGAAAGCACATGTTTGAAGCGACAGTTTTGTGGCTGCAGTCAGCATTTGTGGGTTGAGGGACACTTTCAATCGATTTCAGTTGCTGGAACAAATCCCAGGTGCGCAGTTCAGCGAATGAAAAGGACTCCGGTGGGGAGTGAGGGTGTTTTTGTGATGGGGTTTGGGGTAGAATGGTTATAGGGACATGAAGAGAGAGAAAGAGAGTACTGACAAGAAACAAAGACAAAAAGGAAAATCAAGCCAGCCGCTGGAGCCATCTTTTTAGCCATTTAAATCCACAATGCTAATCCATACTATACTGTACTTCGTAATGCAATTCTTTTTTGAGACAATTTTAACAATGCTACACTATGCTGATATGTGCTGGTATTAATGGGTCTCTTAAAATCTTAAAATGCAAAAGGATGTCTGATGAGTTAAAATTCTAGAAAATGATAGTATCGGGTAGAACTGAATAAAACTTGCATGCTGTAAAAAGTTGCGCAATTAATTTAAATAGCATATTCATCAACCACAAAGCAAACCACAAAGCATATAATTGCTTACAGTTAAAAATCTTTTAAATTTTGCAATTAATCACTCAAACAACTGGTGCTCTATGAAATGTTTTAAAGACTTTGAATAGATATTTACAAATACTTAAATTCAATATTTGGTAAAATACATTACCATGCAGGCTTTTACCAGGAGTGAGCGGAAATAGGTAGTCAATCATTTTAACTTTATATTAAATTAAATGTTCAACGAAGGTTAATAAATCAATACCACAAATGTTATTTAATTATGTTCTTTAATTTGACTAAACACACTACAGCATGAAATGCATGTTCTTTTAGATTGAAACTGAAAATCAATAGAGCAGCTTTTTCTTTTTGTTGCATAATCTGTTTGATTTTGTTTATTCACCCTGTGCTCCTTGTTTGTTATAATATCCTGTGCCAAAAATATAGAAATGTGCCAGAGCAATTCATGGTTTTTGAAATATGGTGTAATTAAAGGCTTGTGGGTATTAGTTTTGTTTGGTCAAGTGAAATGGACATTGCCAGACGGATGATCCCTGGGTCATTCACAGTTGATTCTGAAAATGTGTATTGAGATAATCCATTGCCTAATGCAAATTCATCCACAAATGCACACAGATGTCACATTCACTTAATACCATTTACAACAAACATTTTTTGTCTCCAGTTGCCCTCTTACTGTTCTAAAATAGATATTTTAATGAGCTTAACTGGGCTAGTCCAGCACTAAATGCAGATAGTACTCAGCACTGTACAAATTATGACATATGACATTGTTTTTAGGCAGTTTAGTACAAAATAACCTAGAACAACTGCAATAATAACTTACAAAACTGTTTCATTTCAGATATTTCATTTTTAATTGCTATATGAGAAAGAGTAGACAGACAGAGAGATAGATAGGTACTTTATTTATCCCCCACGGGGGAATTGCGGTGCCACAGCAGTGAATGACAAAATAACATAAAAACATATAAATAAATCATACACCAACAATTAGTACATACGGTAGGGTTAAATGCAGGAATTCAGGTTATGTAGAAAGTGCAAAAGGTTATGTGCAAAAAACATGCAAAAACAGAGTGCAGAGCAGGTACTTCAAAACTGGTGCCAGTGTTCTTGGTCACAGCGAGGCATTGTAAAGTCTGATGGCTGATGGCAGGAAGGAGGTCCGATAGCGCTCCTTCCGACACCGTGGGGTGATCAGTCTAGTGCTAAAGGAGCTCCACATTTCCACCACCATGTCATGGAGGAGGTGAGAGGCATTGCCCATAATGGCCCGCAGTTTGGACAGTGTCCTTGCCTCTGCCACCTCCTCCAGGGTCCGCAAGGTTAGATCCCAGCACAGAGCTGATCAGTTTGTTGATTTTGTTAGTACACTGTCAATGCTGTAGCACATAACATATTCTAAATAAAACTGCTTTAAAAACATGAAAAATAATAACGTAATCCAAATTAATAAATAAATAAAGTAAATAATAAATAAGTATGCCAAATTAATTTCACCAAATATGTTGAGCTACATTAACCACATCAGAAAATAAATACCCAATTCTCAGAGTAAAGATTATTGATTACTGAACTGAAATTCTAACCCTTTTAGTTAAGAGGGATTGACTTTTATCGAGCCTCCCGCCCACCTGTTCAGCATTTTCTTTCCTATGAATTGCTCTTCCTCCCTTCCCCACTTGTGACGGGGGACCGTACCACTTGTGATGGGGGACTGTACCACTTGTGATGAGGTACCCGCGCTTGCTGCTCCGTTACACACTGGAGGCCAAAAGGCAAACAGGAAGTTGTGAAAAAATACATTGAAATTGAAACCCTCTCAGAATGTTTAAGACCTCTGCTTTGAGGCATCATGAATGTCATCAGCATAAGCCACCACTTGTGCATGTGTCACTTTAAAAGGAGGAATAGTTTTTTCCAGCCCACATGGTAATTTATTTATCATTTATGAAGCTGAGGTTCAGTCGGAAGCACACATGGTGTGCCAAGACGATAACATTGCAAAATTTCCATTTTCCATTTTTGTCATATAGAGGACGCTCTTATCCAGAGAAACCTACACAAGTGCCAAAGTTTCAAGGGCTAACATCCTCTGTCAGATAGCTAGCTAACATGCCCTATTGAGAAATACTGCAAGTATGTACAAAATGCTATTAAGGAGATAACATGCAAATCAATTACAAACAATCAATAAAGACCAACAAATAAGCGATCACAAGACATAGCAATCACAGTTCCTAGAGGAAGATTCAGGCTTGTGGTACTGTTTAAGAGAGTTTTCAATTTTCTCTTGAAGTCAGTGGACATTTCTGATGTCTGACTGCAGCAGGCAGGTCGTTGCACCATTTGGGTGCAGGTGATATGAATTTGAGTAGTTGATGTTCAATTTTGCAGAGCAGGGACCACTGGGCATCTGGCAGAGGCAGATTACAAGTTATCTCCCAAGCAATAGCCTGAATACCTTTTTCAAATGTTTTTCGGGAACTTCATGAAACACGAACCTAAGATCACCATGTGCAATGCCAAGAGTTGGCTGGAGGGTTGTAAAGATTGCTACAGATCACTGGAGCAATTTGGAATATCTTAAGGAATAGAAATATGTCTAACTTTGCTAGAAAGTACTCTTCCAGTACTTCCCCCTATGTGTACTGCGGTGTACCACTTCCTTCATACATCTACTAATCCTACATTGAAATAACTGATATTAGCTTGTTAAAAAACCTTTAATGAAAATTCAGTTTGGGTATTCCTATCTAAGGAATGGATGAGAGTGCCAGTCATCTCCCTTATTATAATAATATAATCGAAGGAGCCAATGTACATTGAGCAGGGTTTTTATTTTATTTATTATTGGTATACTTCCTAAGAATGATTTCAAAGTCTTAAAAAGCTAAACTTTTTAAGTTTCATTCAATTTCATTCTTAGATATTTAAAACATTGTATTATTTCAAGGAAACTTCTCTTTTTGATGAATCAGGTCTACTGGCGTGGAAGGTGTCTACTCACGTGGAACATGTACTGTGGGACTATAAAGTTATTGTTGTGAAGGCTGGAAATACCTGATAATGTATTTAAGTATCTGGAAAAGTATTTTTCTCAGTAGTCCCCTGATATAGCTAGGTATATCTGAGGTATCCCTTCAGCAGTGGAATTTGCAGTGGAGCGGTTGATGCCCTGCATTGTAATTTATTTTGAAACAATCCTCCACCCAAAAGACCTGGGTGTCATACTGCCATGGCTTATGTTGACCAGGAAAGAGATGCTGTTCAGGTTAATGCTTTCTGAATGTCAAAAGCAATAACTTTCCAACAGCAGACGTCAGGACCACAGAGCCGTACGGTCTCTTGTATTCCACCATGGTTTCGACTGGCCAGATCTTTCAAATAAATGGAGAGGGAAGAGAACTTGTTTCCACTGTACTGTGTCACTGTTGCAGCCAGTTAATATGCAGGGTGTCACTACAAAAACAGGTAGAGCATTGTAATTTGTAAAATGACCTTCAATTTTGACATTTTTTATAGCTGATATTTCTTGGTTGAATGCAAATTTACTGAAATGTTACTTTGAATTTTTTTTGTATAAACAAGATTAATGTTTATATTATGATAACAAATAAATCTGTCTTGACAGAATTTTAACTATAAAAGTACGTATATCATTTTCAGTCATATAAGTAAATAAATAAATAAAGATTTATTTATCTCATCATCAATCATTTGTTATTATATTTTTTAACAATAATATTTGTATTATTGTTGTTATTATTGTGGAGTGCAAAAACCACTAACAGTACACCGATGTTATTATATCTTTATTCTGCATAAACGTTAACTAACGAAATAAACCCAACCAAAAACATCATTACTGAAACAAATTAAAATGAGCTAATTATTAACCTTTAAAAAACAGAAGCAAACGTAACCAAAACTTAGTCCAAAAGAAACGGACACTTTCCAGACAAATCACAAACCAAAGCAGACTTTCCAGCATTCGAACCAACGAACAAAAAGTCCTTCCAGACTGAGCTGAGTTGTCTTCATAGTCTTGAATGTGTGCAATGGGTCTGATCTTGTTAACTGAATCACGCTGTGCATGAATCTAGCCCTGGCTGAGGGCATCTCATCTCGTTCCGTGGTGAGGGTAAAAAATATCTCACTGTAAGTGACTGTAAGTTGAATGAAGTCTCTTTTTTCATCTTTTCAAGGTTACAGCTTTGAATTCCCCTCTGGTTTTTATTTTTTAGGAATAGCAATTACATTATGTCCGGTCCTAGACTTAAAATTTAATCAGATGCATATGATGAAATACGAATGACAGAAAATCAGTTTGAGAACCAGGCATAGATTATCAAGATTCCTGTCAGCTCAGGGCTGCCACCAAGGCCTTACTATAATTAAAATTCTGCAGCTGCAGCAGAGAAGACCTTCGATGATCACCTAAACCCTCCTGCCTGGCGTCTTTTTTCCTTAGCTTGCTATCACACACCTGTCGTAAACATCCTGAAAACAATCCCTCCGCTGTACTCATTTATATGATTTCAGTCTTTTGACAAAGTTTAGCAAAAAATTAGCAAAGAAATCTATATTGGAAAAAAAAGTTTAATCAATCAAGTTAACCGGTATTAGCTGTATAAATATTACAGTCTTAGCTAATTACTTCAAACCCCAGCAGGTGCCGGTGGGTGTGCCCAGTCTCTGCTCTCATACATCTGGGAAACACGCACACACCATGCTACAAATGAGCTCATTGAAATTCTACTTGCCACATAGAAACCATTGTTCTGGATTGATGTACAAGACTCAAGAATTTGTTGTGTCAAATCCAGAGTTAATACTATGGAATAGAGAGGCTTATTGGATACACACACTCAATTGCCTTGCACCTCTGGGGTTAAAGAACAAGATCTTTTCTTTGTACATTTTTTTGCTAAAATTTTGTAGTTAACCATTGAAATTTAAAATGTATGATTTATGTAAACTGAGATGTTGAAAACTAAAATATGTTGTACCGCAGATTAAAAAAAAGGTGACTAAGTTTGAGAACTAAGTAAATGTTAAGTTTTTTAAAAGTACTTACATACACGATCGTGATATTTAGCCAAATGCACAGAACTAATATCCAGAAGTTTTCTCCTGAGGCACCTTCGGTCAAAAGCATTAAAAACATATTTTTCTCAGGTGGTGAAGACAAAAGAGAGAAAAAAGAAAAAAATATTTTAAAGATTTTACAGATTTTCCTTGTTTATAAATAAATCCACACAAGTCAATCACTCTGAAACACTTTTGTGTTTGACTATCTGTTCTAATTGATTTGTGTTGTTTCCACCTGGCTAGTGTTGTATCCCGGCGCAGACATTATGGAAGCTTTGTTTTGATTTGTTTTTGTTTTGTTTTTTGAAAACACAGTTTTCATTATACAAGCACAAAGTGATCCAGTGCTTTCTGTGATCCAGTGCTTTCAAATGCATAGTTAAGGAATTTTAGAACCTTTTTTAAATTTGGCATCCTGATAGCTTCGGAGTTTCTGTATTTTTGACAATGAAGTGTACGCACCAAAACTGTTTTTTTTATTATATCACAGTGCCAAACACTAACCTAAACACTTTGTTCCTCAAATAAACACACAATGTGCAGACTAACAATTTTAGAGTGACATTCTAAGTAGAATAGGTCAGTGACTTTCAACGTGGCACTGTCATACACACATGCCACCTTTCCAGCAAGTCAGTTCATCAAAGTTCTGCCATGCTAGAGCTGCCCAGGTCAACTATACGTGCTATTAATTGTGAAGTGGAAACTTCTGGTAGCAACAACAACTAAGTGCAAAGTTGTAGGCCACATAAAATCACAGAACAGGATCACCAAGTGCTGAAGCGTGTTTAAAAACCTTCTGTCTTTGGTTAAAACTCTCACTACCAACTTCTAGAAGCAACGTCAGCACAAGCACTGTTCGTCGGGAGCTTCATGAAATGGGTTTCCATAGCCGAGTTGCCGCACCCAAGCCTAAGATCACTGTAAGAATCTGGGTAGAATACTACCTGCCCGAATGGATATTGCCAATTGTAAAGTTTGGTGAAGGAGGAATAATGGCCTGGGGCTGTGGTGCCCCTGTGCCCCTGTGTACAAAGCAAGGCTCATACAGAAATGGTTTGTCAAGTTCCATTGGCCTAATCGCCCAACATTAGTGCCCGACTTCACTAATGCTCTTGTGGCTGAATGGAAGCAAGTTCCCACAGCAATGTTCCAATGTCTTCTGGGAAGGCTGGAAAGATTAGAGGCTTTTATAGCAGTTAAGGGGGGACTAACTCCATATTAATGCCCATGATTTTGGATTGAGTTGTTTGACGAGCAGGTGTCTACAAATTTTTGGCCATGTGCATTGTATTGTTACATGGTACATACTGGTACCATTGATACTAGTGGTATGTTTTGTTACATTTATTTAATTACATGCTTCAAGACAGGACATGAAATTCTGGATTTTTTTTTTTTTTTACATCTGTGGTTATATTGTTTTGTTCAAGGGATGGAACCACTGCCTATAACAATGTAATGAACTTCTACCACTGTTTCAGCTATTTCCATAAGGCATTTATCCATATCCATGGAAGTGAAGATAAAATCTTTTTTTTTTACTCACTGGTTATAAATTTTTAGATTTTTATTGTTTTCTACTTTTCTGTTTATTCCACCCCACATAGGGTAAATTCAATTCACATAAATAAATAACCAGATGGACATCCCACAATTATTCTCATTGTATGATTCTTAATTCTGCTTTGCTGTTATACATTGCTATATTATTGCTATGCTACTTAAAAATCTGCATTTCAAACACTGCATTTCAACCACTGTGCAAACAAATAAAGTATCCTCATAAAGCACTCCTCCTACTGGTACGGGCTCCGGCGTCTAAGGCAATTGTCAATAGTGGAAATTGTGGGGCCTCTTTAGCAGTACAATCCCACAAAGAGGTGAGAACAGCTCTTGCTCCCCTGCAGTTTTACAACCCATCAATTTTCGCAGACTACTCATTTCTTACTGATGGCAAATCATCATTTTAATCGTGTTCCCTCATCAATATGAAACTGTATCTGAAGGGATTCATATTAAATCTTTGTTGTCTAACTTTGGCAGTCCCAGCGAAGCAATGTTATATTTCTTCTTAGACCAAATATAATCAATCAATTAGTTTGATTAATTCTATTTCATTTTCATCAATTTCATTTTCTAATATATATAACATGTTATATATTGAACCAAGAAAGACATTCAAATTTAATTGTGCATTAGAAAAATGAACCCGTGCGTCATAATTTATTTATTTATCAGTTGACTACATATCTGTAGATTCGTCTGGTGTGAACTCTGAGGCCAACGAATTATTTGGATTAGCTCCAGATCAGGTAAGAACCAACATGTAACTAACCAAAGACATATATTTTTTGTTGTTTTTGATCATTCATTTCTGCTGTTAGTATAATGCATTAGTGTAAAATTGCTTCAAACCGAATAATATTGTACATAGTTTTAGCTTTATCCATTATATGTTTCTTCTTTGTGAATGTTTTCAGAGTGTTTAGATAATAGCATAATTTACATTATTTATAAAACAAAAAAAATTGTTTAAAAAACATCCTTAATAACGCTAAAACGTATTTTTGTGTACCATACTGCTTGCCATACTGTCTGCTGACAAGAAATATCAGCACACAAATAAATACTTGTGTTTGTTTGAGCTGTTTAGGGAATTTTGCCAAAACACTAGCCTGCAACTATCACCAAACTTAGAAAATAGGCCAAAGGTAATTGTGCATTATAAGTATTAACTATTTATTAGTTATTCTGGAGATTTTTGGACACTTTGTTCCAGTTCTTATAGATAAAAGTGTTCTTACTTGTTTTAAAACATGTCGGTATTTGCATGTGTGGATTTTCAGTATCCCAGAAGCCCAAAAAATATAAGTATTGCCACAGACATTTTCTAATCTAAACGAAATATTGTTGACACAAAGGCAAAAGTGTCTTCTTCAAATTGAGTCCTCAGCGAAGTTTTTGGGACACACAGTTATAGACTTATAACAGTAGTACAGAGTCGGACAACAAGTACATTTTTAATGTCTGAGCTTTAAAAGGTTATGCTAAAAAAATAAACTAACAATATGTAAAAGGTTAGCATGGTATGTAAATTAATTTTGCAAAATACACCATAAATTGGATGTCGGTGTTCTGGGTTGCAGACTGACTTTGAAGTCCTCCATGTGGCCATTGTAAAATCTACGTAATTTTTATATAAACAAGTTTGCTTCTAAATTGGATTTTCCATAAAAGATCAAAAACAACACATACCAACTAAAAGCTGCCATGTGTATATTGGCTTGTGAAGATGCATACACATGCACTGGGAATTTCAATTGGAAATGGTAACCCCAAATAAGAAGCAGAGTAAATTATTGAAAATTTGCTAACACAATTCAAGAAAAATCCAAGTTTCACCTGTGACTGGCAAAATTCCCAGGTCTACTAATTTCAAAGGTGTTAGGGAATTACTTCTGTGGGTATCTGGCAGACGAATTTTAAGGCAGCTGACAAAGAGGGACTGTGGAATTTGAGATGCATGATTTTCAGCACCAGCGCTGAAATACTATGACCCAAATGATTCCTTTAGTCTACTGTGTGACTCTTCAGAAACAGGATTCAGTGCAGCCTAATTGCAAGACTTTTATTACTTTTTTCTTTTTTTTTTTACTTTTTGAGAGCGATTTCAACATGACTGTCATGGGGAAAACTGAGGTCCAGAAGTTTATGTGAGGGGGGTAAATTTATGTTTGGCCGGCAGCAACACTGAAAATGCACGACTACGCCACCTGGTGTTTTAATTGAGCTGTGGGACTCAAACCTCCAGTACTTATAAAAAGGTAAATCACAGGTTATTTTACCTGGGGTCCACGGCATAACTCTGCAGCACAGAGACCAAAATGGGGTCACAATTGTATTTAAATTTTATTTAAATGTGCTCCTATAGGCTAAAAACTCTAAAACAAGTTTTAAAACAGAGGTTAAAAACTGTCTAAAAGTTAAAAGCCAAGGCAATCCAAAAAAGTTAAAATCCACAACACTGTCCAAATACAAACTCAGTCTCTGCAGGGAAGAAAGAAAAAAGCTCCGACAAGGTTATCCACTGCTAGAGTATGTCTGTAGTGTTGGATTGTATCCAGGTATAGATGCAATTTTTAAACTCAGTCCAAAAAGTTCAAACAACGCATACAAATGAGAAAAAGTAAAATACAAAAAATGTGCGTTCTTGCAAAGATATGGTTTTACATCTATTTTCAGTTTCTTTTTTTCTTTCATTGTTTCTCCTCTTTTTCCCCCTCGCCTTTTTCTGCTCTCTACTTTCAGTTCTGGTCCCCATTCTCAGTTTCAGTTAAACAAGCCTTTTTTTAAAAGGCTAACGCAGCCATCAGTAATTGCTCTCTATTAAAAGACATGAGAATGCTTGGAATGGGATGTGGTGCTCAATGCTCATTAGCTAGGTAATCAGTGTAAAAATCAGTCAATAAACAAGCTCGTGCAAAACCCAAAAGTCATAAGTGTATAAATCACTTAATTAAGTGTTAAATGCATATAAACAAATACGTGCAATACATATAAAGCCAAAAAAACAAATCAGGAAAACCAAGCTAATGTCCCACGGGTGACATTTATTCATTATGGGGAAAACAAGGTGGGAATCTTCTGCAAGAAAGCCAGTGACTTTAGCACATATGACTTTGAACACTGAGATCGTAGTTTCCACAGTTTTGCTTCATTGTAGAGACTACCATGTCTTGGGGTGCTGGAACTATTCCACAGAGCCCCGACTGAGTTGTAAAGCAAACAAAAAAAATATTCCCTCAAAGGTCACTCAACTAATTAGAATGCTTCATTTACTGGCAGAGAAATAAGCCCACATTAAGCATCCGGTAGCTGCACAACTGGCAATAAATCTCCATGCAACATGGAGTACAGCAGTGAATTATGAGCAAATTCCATCCCTCACCAATCTCCTAAATAACCACTTCAGCGATTAAGCCTGTGAAAACCATGGTAAAGCACAAATAGAAGTGAGAACCTGACCTTAAATTGTGCCTCTGTGATCCAAACTGCCACTGAGGTGGACGTATTAACATCTAGGGAAGCATCAACCGCAATTCACTGCATAAGCAGTCATAAGCATCCTTGAACCATTTGTGTCTGGGGAAAATAATTCCCTCATAACATTATTTTATTTCGTTTTTTATGAATCAGCATTTTCCTTCAGACAAGAAGCTGTAAATGTATTAGAACAAAATTCAGCTCATTCCACAGCAACATTTGGTCGAGCACCACCATTGCTGAGGTGGGTGGGAGTCAGCTCGTCACTGATCAACGTCTCTGGATGGCTTCCTGCAGGCTTGCAGTGCTGTTGAGTTGGGCATGCCTCTCTTCCAAATGGAAGTGTCATACAGGCTGTGTGGCTGGCAGAGTGTAAAAAAGACAGGTGGTTCAAAGGTAAAATGACTCATTCGAAATATCGAAAAAATACGAAATATCACTAATGGGTTTTGTCCCTTAGAACCTGAGAATTATCTAAGCAGATATCCAAATCGCGCCAGAGTCTACTTTTGTTGGGAAAGCTGAGAACCGTGAATGGCCTCTGTCCCAGCCAGCCTCCTGGATTTTTCATGCACATTGTGTCTAGGAGGTGCGTCCAGTCAGCGGGAATTCTGTGGACGAACAAGAAATGAAAAATCAAAGAAGAATGGCAAGAATATTGCAAGCTAATAGACGGGCTACAAACAGGCCAACAACAGAGTGATGTGCTGACCAGCCTATTGACAGAAGACTGTATGTCACATATAATTTTCCAGGGATCATCAGCCCATGTCACAGATGGGCAATTGCAGCAGACAAACACACTGGGTTCCACTCCCCTATCAGCTATAAAAAGAAGCAGCAGCTCCAGTGGGCATGCGATCAACTTGCAACAATTGGCGAAGCACAATAGGGCAATATTTGTTTATTGCTATGAAACTTATTTCTTAAGCTTGCTAGTGTAGCAGTGTTATGATATACAAAACCCCTGAACTGGAATCGAACCAGGGAACCTTAACAGCTGAACACGAGGCACACCCTACAGGAGGATAAACTTTTCTCAATGAAGACCAAAGTCCTTAACTTAAAAAAGTAATCAAGTCTCTGACCCACACGAAACCAATGTAACTAAAGTTTTTTTTTTTTTTCCGCACAAAGAACTTATCCTTACAAGTTTATCCATTATTTTTATATAAAGGGAGACTACATTTAGCTAACTATCAAACACTACTGCAAGCATTTTAGATTAGCTAGCTAGTTTTGCTTTGCTAGGTGATTGCTAACATTAACTAGTAATCCCTTTCCATAACTTATTTTTCTATAACTGTCATCCACCCAGTAAGCTCTACACTTTGAAAAACCTTTAGCTAGCTAGCTTTCTAGTTATTGATTATTGCCTCCCAAAACTGAACTCTGATGCACAGACAGTCAGTAGTGAGTTAGTCATCTTAAAGATGTTTATTTTCTTTCCAGATATAGATAACATCAGTTACCGGAAGAGCCATATTGAAGAAGAAAAGAAGAAAATGGTGGGCATCAGAGATGTCAGTGTAAGTGAATTATTGTAGCTCAAAGGAAAAGCCTACCCTGCCTAATGTTTCGTTACAAGTTAAGACAATATTTAGTCTATTGAATCATTTAAGTTACCTAGAATTGCAGTTTAGAAACTGACATCATTACACACATACATCACACACTTATCAAAAGTCATAGAAATAGATTAAATGGAATCGAATTATAAGGCATCATAAAATAAAACACATTTTTGTTGAAATTATACTATAAATTTCTAAATTATTGATAACATTATGTACAATTGTTGATGTCAGGAATTACAGTATGAATTATTTTTGTTGCAGATGTATTTGCAAGTCACACGTTATCCGTATGTCATTATATTTGAATATTTATAAATTAAAATGATCTGTTTATTTTTAAAGAACTTCAAGACTACCAACTGCAGAATTACCAATTCTATTAAGACAGAAACTTAGCTGAAATTGAGCAGGTAGTAAAGTAGTACAGTTTACTGTGCGGTGACGATTTGCTCAGGAAAAAAACCAGCATATTCATTACTTCAGAGCAGATAAAATTGCAGTGCATGCAAAGAATGTATCGTATTTAGCAGTACAAAACTGTTTCTCAGTCTATGTCTGAGGTCTACATGTTGACAAATGGTGCAATTTAACAGGAGACAAGTGGTGCACCTTTCCTGCTTAAAACCTTTAAAAAATATTCTTGAAAACCAGAATAGATTGAGGAAAAAGAAGAACTTGACAAACTTGACAATCTGACAAACAAACGTATTATATATGAATGTTTTATTACATATAATGAATAAATACAAAGACAACAATAGTGACGGGTGGCCGTCTAAATGGCAATTACTTTCTATTTGTAAAAACCTTTGTCTAGAAATAATAATAATAATAATAATAATAATAATAATAATAATAGTAACTATTACAATTGTTCAACAGCGCATATTGCAAACGAAAGACTAAAACCTCCTCCCCAAAAACATCTAAAACCAAATTACTATTTTTAAAAAGTATACAATAAACTTAAGAAATAGAACCCATCAAGAATTTTGGTAAAACAAGCTAAATATAATTCCCGAGAGTCGAGCAGTAAGGGAAATAGCGCTAGTGAGTGATTAAGCACGCGAGACTGTGGTCAGAGCGGCCACATACAGTGTGGTATTACATCGCTTGGATGCAGGGCACACGATGCACAAGTGAGGTGAATTGCCACAAGACGAACTCTGTTAATGGTGTGTTTTACACCGGTATACCGATGTGTTGTCAGTAAGCGAGTGATCTGTGTAGACAGGATTAAGAAGTGGGCAGTAACAAGGAATAACCCAATAGAAGGAGTGAATCAAAGGATTTCATACACGCTCCGGTTCGCATGTTAGAGGAACCGAGGACTCCCTCTGGATGTTAAACACACTGCCAATCCGTGCTGCCACAAACTCGGGAGAAACGGGACTTGAAATCGTCTCATAATCTCCGTGCTTTCTACACAGTTTAGGATCAGTAGGGGAAAACAGATTGGATTCCGCTGGATATAGAGTAAGTACCAAGGCAAGATTATTTCAGTGCTGGGCATAGACTGTAAAGCGAGAAGTCAAACGTAAATTTTACGAAAAGGGAAAGTAAATTATGTATCTTTATTACACTGGGTTAAATTAAAGTTTAAACTGAAATGGCAATTATTGTATAATGTTAAATGCGATTCACAGTCTTATTACTAAAAATACTTTGTAATGGTAGTAAATAGTAATAGTATAATAGTAAGTTGCAGGTGGTATTATCACATAATGTGTAATTGAGAGAAAACTTGAAGGAAAGGGCTGGCTAATAGCCCCCTGTTTTAACAGGTAGTTCTTGAAACTTGTTTGTCTATCCCGAAGCGCCATTTAAGTGGCCGGTTTATGCAACTTTTAAAACCATTAATAGTCTTTTAAAACGAGTTAAATTAATCACGCCGCGAGATTTGCTGAGGTGTACTGGCACGCTTCAATTAGAAGACAAGTACGATTCGTGTCCATTGAATGCAAAATGTCCTACACGCACGGAAACCCATTAAAAGCAGTCTTGGTGATGCTTGGCATGTATAGATTCTACTCAATTGTAATTAAGTAATTAAAACAAGATTGAAATTCGAAAGAAATCCAATAATTTTGTAACTGCATTAGGTCTGCTGTGTAACATAACATTTAATCCCATTCTGAAGTAATTGTGCTTGTCGTAAATGTTAAACAAAATGATAAATAGTTCGGTATTTGGAATAAATAAGAAATTATTCACAGAAAGTTACCATAGTGAAGTGTTGTGCTTTGAATCGTCTGTAACTTGTCATCTGTTATAAAAATATTATAGTGTTAAGATTCGGTTTATACTGCATGTAAATCCCCAAGATTTTATGGACGCGATTCTATTTTCTATCTCAAGACATGTTATTGATCAATGCCAGTTCATCGTTTCTTTAGTATTTCGCCCTCCTTTAACGTGGACTACCGTTTGTTATTTTAATAATGCAGCTCAGAAATACTTCGAGCCTTTTCATCCGACTGAAGTATTTACTAAGACAAAATCTTTGGTTCGGGTTTACCTTGACAAGATTGCTTTAAATACATGGTCTCATTGATATCTTGTTATTTTGTAAGGAATGCCACTGAAACTTTTTATTTAATATGCTTAATGGTTATTATCTTGCATCATATTGTATCATAGCTCCAATTTTGTACTGCCCCTTCAACCTTAGGTGAATTACTGCAGCATTTCTGAGTGTTATTTTAAATCAGATCATTTCAGAATGAAAGATGTAAGAACATGCATTTTTGGGTTTGCTCCTTCTCAGTGTTAAGGGGACAGGAAGAAGAAAGGGGGGGAAAAGGAAAGGAATACATAGCTATGTGCTTGAAATCACAATCATGTATTTTCCTCATACATATCTGTATTTTTGTTGTTGCCAACTGTTGGTATGTTGCTGGGGTTTTAAGATATTTTGATTCGAATGAGGCAAAAGACATCCTATAAAACAATTGAATTATGCATTCTGGAGATTTTCCCGTTCTTTACTGAATCATATGTCACCTTCAGATGATCCCTCTGGTAATTTGTCATTTTATTTAGAGGTAATTTAGGTGACAGTTTAAAGAGAATTTACACTTTATTGTGGTTGTTATTGTTTGTCCAGTTTCTCAGTTGACTTTGAATAATCTTTCTGTCCATGATGTGTTATTAAAATACCCCTTTTACCTAAAATTGTAGAATTTCATTGGATGCAGTTCTTATAGTACTTTGCCTCTGATCATGGTTGTGTACAGAGCTAAATCATGGCTCATGTCTGTGGCCTAGTATTGTTATAAGTTATCAGCACTTCTGGCATGGTGCAAATTGGTAAACTGATTTTTTTTCAGC
The DNA here is from genome assembly GCA_025775065.1 of Hiodon alosoides. Taxonomy (NCBI): domain Eukaryota; kingdom Metazoa; phylum Chordata; class Actinopteri; order Hiodontiformes; family Hiodontidae; genus Hiodon; species Hiodon alosoides. Next base: position 2,087 of record JAOYSI010073136.1, on the reverse strand, counting down.
ACATTACTGTTTCCAGATACTTATTGAGTTGAAGTCTGGGTACTGCACGGGCCACTCAACGTGAACTCGCTGTCAGGTTCTTGGAACCATTCTGCAACCATTCATGCTTTGTGACATGGTGCATTATCTTGCTGGAATTATCCATGTGACGGAAGTAAACTGTAGCCATGAAGGGATGCACCAGGTCTGCAATAATGTTCAGATTGTATTGGGTATAGGTATTGGTACCTATTCCTATGCCAGAAAAACATTCCCCACACTATTACACCACTGCCATTAGCCTGTACCATTGATACCAGGCAGGATGAGTCAATGGACTCATGCTGCTTATGCCATATCTATCACGGGCACAGGCTGGTTTGAACCCAAGTGCAGACTCAGAGACAAGAGAACAGAGGATCTTGGAAAACAAAGGTTTACTTAAACAAACTGGGGGACAGAAAACGAGTAGAAACAAACAAACGAGTATCCTAAATAAACTCGGCTACAATCATGAACACTGCAAACTAAGACATTGACTACTGAAACAAGAAAGACTAGACTAGACTAGACTAGACTTCAAGATTAACAAAGAAACCACTTGAGACACTTGGTAGTAACATGCAAGATCAATCCGGCAACGAGTGGTGAAACAAGACTAGTATATCTAGGGGAGAGCAGGGCAGATGATTGATAAACAATGACTATCACTGGTGACTGATTAAGGGAAATGTTAGTGCAGGGGGAATGAAAACAAAGGATGAATGAAATGTTAGTGGAATGTTAATTGAATGATTGGTTGAGTGAAAAACGTGACGGACTAACAGAAAAGGTGATGGTGAAACGTGACAATATCCTTTCTCTGCCATTGACATGACGAAACTGGAATCGGGATTCGTCAGACCAGGCCATTTTTTTTCTACTCCTCAATTGTCCGGTGTTGGTGATCATGTGCCCACCAGAGCCACAATTATGCATACCACAGTTGTACTGCTATGTTATTTGCCTGTTTGTGTCTTGCAAGATTCTTGTCATTCTCCATTGACCCGTCGCATCAACAAATTGGTTTCCAATGACCAGACTCCCGCTAACTGGATGTTTTTTGTTTGTCACAGCATTCTCTGTAAAACCCTAGACACTGTTGGTCATCCAACTCTCAGGATACCGGTTGAGCCAAGAGGAGCCCTGTCCATTTCCACCCAGACTGGTGTGCCAATCCTGTGCCGCTGTATTAAGACTAAGTAAGAATAGCGGTGACGTTGGTGCAGTAAAGTCGTAATGCTGTTATAGGCAGTCAGTGTATTGGTAAGCACTTTAATGACCTGCATGGTGATGTCGCAACATTGTTACGAGCAATCATTGCAATGATGGCTGCTGTAATGTTCCTCATCGTCCAGTTTTGGACGGTGATTTGACCGTGTTTTTGTCTTGATAAGAGGCTTGTTAGTTTAAGCGATTCTTGAATTATTTTAATAATTGGATTAGTATTGGGGCTCAAGGGTTCCTGAAGTCTTTTCAAAAGTAAAAGGAATTGTAAGGGGGTGGGGGAAAATGACGATCCACTAACAGGAAACTGATGGGTGGAAGCATACTTCTTAAAATTAAATTCACTGAGTTAAAGTTAAAGTTTAAACCTTTAAAAAATGCCTGAATTAGTGGTGAATGCCTCAGACTGGAGCAGACTATTTGGTATAAGCTATGTTTACAAAACCTAATATGACTCATGGATACTTTAAAATGATAAAACATAAAATAATGTGTATATTTATTTATATAATGTTTTTCCTATGGAAAAATATGTATGCCCTTTATTGAAGTTGGTGTGCAAGAGTAGATTTTTTACTCAAACTGTGAGTCTAACCAGACACATAATGCACGAACTGACTCTCCCTTTATCCTTTTGATGCAGAGTGGAGAGTATTATTAATGATTTGAAAATAATGCAAGCAATACCAAGATAGACATATTAGCTAGAAATGCTTTTTTTTATTCCGTAAAATATACGACAGTAGCTCTCAGTACTCTATTTTACATCAATCAATCAATCAATCAATTTTATTTTTATACAGCGCTTTTCACATGTTGCCATGTCACAAAGACGCTTTACA
>JAOYSI010073134.1:0-10439 GCA_025775065.1 Hiodon alosoides | reverse complement strand
AGTATGGTCTCATTAAAGGAACCAAACTCAGGTCCCTGTAAGTGGGTGTGTCCTCAGGGCAGCAAGCTTGTCAAGCAAGGTCCCCAAGGCTAGAGGCAATAATCTACAAAAAAGGCCAACAAGTATATTCTGTGCTGGTTGAGAGAACTGATCATTAACAACAAAACACATATAGAGAGCATTGTGAATTTTTACATTTTATTTGAACAGTGAGGGTAAGGTCTGAAAAACATTCTGGAATTGAAACCATGAACCTAGATGCATTGCTGCTGACACATTAACTTTGACGCAACATTCTGAGCATCTGCCCTTATGCAGAAAAAATAATGAGCCTAATTTCAATATTTAAAGGGGAAAATTTTATCCTGTCACCATTCAACACTATCCAGCACTATCATAGACTCCACACCCCACGCAATGAACTCAATATATTTTAGCATTATTAAACTAATATGTATTTTTTCCCCTTATTTTGGTTTAATATTACATAAGTGAAGGCAAAGCGGGTATTACATGGGAAATATTTTAATTAATTGCATGTAAATATTTGTGAACACATGCAAGATTTACTGTTTGAATGGACGTGAATCTACCTCTTTAAACGGTAAACTTCTCTCTCCAATCTCTCAAAAAGGGACAACCAAGGCCATCTCATGTTACTTTCAGTAGGCAGAGGAGTGCAATGTATGAGTGCGAAAAAAACTTTTAAAATGCCAAACGTATTTTTATGACAATTTACCACTTGGCTCCCAGGAACTGACGGTAGTTCTTGGATGAGGATGCAGGGAATCAGAGGAGACAGGTGGTGAGACTGGGTGGTTGAATGATCCGCCTGCATTTCTTCACATTGATTGTGCTGGGAGTAGCTTGTTGGTGCTCTCACCATTGCAGGTATTACCGCCTCCACACCTTTGCCGCTAGCCTCTCTCTAACCGGTGCATATTTTGTTTACGTCATTGCTTGTTTAGAAGAAAAAAAAAGAAGAAAAAACTGTATGCAAGTGCATCCAGTTTATCAGGGCTTCAACAGACCAAAGTCTGAGTATGGCTTCTTGTCACTGTAAGAGTTCATGACAATATTTATGACCTCAGCCATATACTTGGCTTGCGGTGTAATTTTATGTGTTTAAAAGCTTATCGCAGTAGGATGTTTTGCAGAGTCATTGACTTATTTCTGTTTCAAGGCCGTTTTTCTGCTGTCTTTGCGGTTTATTGCACTGGCTTTGTACATCAAGACAATAGAAATGGAATGTCATTTCATCACCTGAAAAGAAGAACCCACTTTAAACAAGCCAGCATTTTATCAGGATTCTTGCAAACTGACACCCGGTGCATTAAAGATTTGTGATATCCACTCTGTAAAATAATTGAAATATTTAAATATTTTTGACAATACAGAAGGTGGTTGCTCGACACCAGGCGCTTTAAAATGTGCCAATTCGATGATCGCATTCCAAAGCTCAGGAGCATATCTGATGACATATGCTGTTACCAATGATTAATTATAATAATATGTTCAGTTACTTTACCAACCATTTCCACTAATTAAAAAATACAGATTATGTCAGGCCAATGTATGAATCACACCCGCATGTCCCTCTCTTTGTTTAAAAAAAAAGGTCTCTACCAGTCAGAAACTCTGACTATTTCAGGGACTTTAAAATGTTTTTGGATTGTCTTCTATTTCCAACCTTTTTATAAATACAAATCATGATTAAATAGCAAGGAAACCCATTATAAATAACAAGAATGGTTAGCTTTGAAATAAATACAAATCGCAATCTTTAGCGGTTTTTAGCCTAAAGTTTATTTACATTAATTTGTGTTTACAACGGCAACGTAATACGGTATTGTTATATATTATTAAAGCCAGCATATACTGCTATTGCTAAAATGTCATACAAGTTTAATGTTTTGCCTTTGAAACGAGTTAAACATACTTAAAAGTTGAACAGAACATCAAAGAGTAGACCGCGCACGTGCAAGCGAGCAACATGCCAATCCACTACAGGGGGACCAATTTCCCAAACTTCCCGATGGCCAGTCCGTGCCTGATGTCCACTGTCCGGTGTAGTATCACTCCGTTCTTCCTGTACCGGATGCTGTCAATCAAGGTACAAGGGTGTCCCTGTGGGTGTGATCGCGTTGAAAGTGAATCTTAAGAAGGTCAGTGCTTCCCTTGGTTTCTGCCCACAAATTGCCAAAAGTCATTTAGACTCGAGCGAGCAGAAATCAGCTGAGCGAGCAGAAATCAGCTGAGCACGGCAGAAATCCATTGCGTGAGCAAAACTGTACTCCAGGAGCAGAACCCCACTGTGCACGAGCAGAATTTCACTGCACGAGCAGTGTTTACCTATGAGAGCGTACCAGGCGTTGCTCGTAGCTATCTGTACAACTTCTCGGTTATCGAATTTGTGCGCGAGTACTTATATCGTGCATTTGAAATAATATAATTTACTGGTGAGCATGTTTTATGCGCTCATGACTTTTGACATAAATCTGATGCTGTAGACTTAAACCAGGAAAGAGCACAGCCGTTGATCCCAACATCGCATTCAAGTCTTTTCAAAAGGATCTGGTGGTCAATAGTGTCAAATGCAGCAATAAGGTCAAGAAGTACTAGGACAACTTAAACCAGGAGAGAGCACAGCTTTTTATACCAACATCGCATTCAAGTCTTTTCAGAAGGATCTGGTGGTCAATAGTGTCAAAGGCAGCAATAAGGTCAAGAAGTACTAGAACAGACAAAAGGTAAGACAGTTGTTATCAGAGGCTATAAGGATATCATTGAATAAGTGCTGTCTCTCTGCTATGGCCTGCATGGAAATCTTACTGAAGAGTACCATAGGTATTATTACCTTCTAGGAAGGCAGTTAGCTGTTGATCAATGATGATCATTATAAAATGCTAGACAGATTTCAATTTCTCAGTCTATAAAAACAACAACAACACATGCAGTAATTGCCTCAAAATGCTCAAATAATAATAAAAAAGATATTTTCACACATACAAAGATAGTTCTGCAACGGGCTGTCTCTTTGCAAAGCTCTTTTTAGCACAGTGCTTTAGTTACTGGAGGTTAACACGAACTAATATTGTCACTTGACAATAGAACATCTATTCCTACGGTACTACATTCTGTTGACAGCCTCTTTTTCTAAATTATTCCTTTAAAAAAAGAATAAAACATTATTACTCCATTAGGACACAAACGGAGTCCCCTTTTAAAATGTCAACTTAAAATGTTAAGCCCTGGGATGCTTGAGTGATGCAGGGAGGAAAGTGATTCAGCGCAGGGGGAAGTGGAAACAGCCAAATGCATGCCATCCCCATTTTCTCCCTCAGCTCCACTCTCATACCCCCTGGTCATTACCTCCTTTAACAAAAGGCTTTTAAAACCAGCTGTGCTTTTCAGAAGATTTATTTATTTAGTTATCTGGTTTTTTAACTCAAAAATGTTAAAAGGGGGCTTACCAAAACATCCTGGCCTTCTCCCAAGCACAGGACACTGAAAACATGGAGTAGAGCTTGAATTTAATATACGGGCATACAGAGGGATTTGCAGAAACAGGCTAGCCTAGTAATCATAAGAAAATGAATTGAAGAAAGCCTTAAATTAAAATATATGAGCAGGCAAAGAGAAAGTATATCAAAATAGATTGGAGTTAAATAAAAAACAGTCAAGCCTGGGTTTTTTTTCCCCCCCTTTCCTTTTATACTGAATAATTGAAAACCAAAAGTCATCATTACAATTTCAAAAGCACCTTCTGTAACAAGGCTTTCAGTGTGCTGCTGCTTCTCATTTACAAGAATGGTGGAATGTGGATGTCCTTTCACTGCAAGGAGGAACCTGGTTTCACTGATCTGGTATAAGTCACAGCAATTTAACTTATATCTGTTAGCTGTAGTGTGAAAACTACATGAAAATTATAATTTAAAAACACCAGATGGCAACTATAGTTATGCAGCACATCAGTATTTGTAAGGGGAGATGTCCCTTACGGTACTGAATGGATGATGTCAACACAGGGGGACCAATCAAATTGTAATATCTTGAAAGTAACAAATGGGTAAAGAGCTAAACTGTACTCTCATGAAGGGCCTTGTTTCTGGCAGGAAACAGTGGATATGGATTTTTCCGCCTCTGTTTCAAGTTTGAAAAGGGTAAATAAAGAAAAGATGTATGTGCTGGGTATGCTATGTGTGCTGGGTAATGCAGTTATATTTTGTTTATGTATAAATGTCCACACAGCTGCAAGGAGGCCCATCTCCCCAAGTGCCATTTTAGAGGATAATGAAAACTGAATACCCAGAATGCTTTCTTAAACACATCCCTCCTTAGGCATCTTGGTTTCGGTATAGACTCAACTGCTGCGGAACATGATTAAAAATGACATTCAATTAGAAAACCAAGACCTTGTTGAAAAATGTGTTTTCGTGAACTTTCATTTTAAAACTAGGCTGAAATTAAATCCTGAAATACCAGATTCCAGTCTTTTTTCTTCTTTAACCATGTTGTTATGCATTTGCTGCTTATTTTGATGTATTGGTGGGACTTTGGGAGGCTAAACTTCAGTCATATGATGCCTCCTTTTTTGGCATTGAGTTATGTGCATTGTAGGTTGTGCATTTAATTTAAAACATCAATATAAATGAATTAAAATGAAATTGAAATATAAATCCTGATATTTAATTTAGCAGGCGCTTTTTCTGTACGCATCTGCAACAGGCAGTGGCATCACTAAGCTTTCTAAGCGATGCTAGTGCATAAGTCGACTGAGAGGTATCGGCTTGCTAAGAAGGCTACAGCAGTAGAGGTCACCAAAGCGAAAGCTTGGGTATGGGAGGAGTTTAGAGAGGCTATGGAGAATGACTATTGGACTGCTTCAAAATTGTTCTGGCAAACCATTTGGCATCCTTAGGAGGGGAAGGCAGGATGTAGCTCAAGCTGTTCTAAGCAAGGGTGGGAAAACATTGTCCACTACTGGGGAGATTGTTGAGAGGTCGAATGAACACTTAGAACTCCTTAACCTGGTGGACATGCCCCTCTTGCAGGAGGCAATGCTGGATAGCTCCGTTGAGATCGTATCTATCGCTGTAGCTGAGGTTGCTGCAGTGGTCCAGGGCCTTCGTGGCGGTAAAGTAGAAGGGGTAGATGAGATCCGTCCAGGGATGTTGAAAGCATTGGAGAGTGTTGGGGTTACGTGGCTCACACGGCTCTTCAATGTTGCGTGAAAGGTGGGTACAGTTCCTCTGAATTGGCAAACTGGGGTGGTGGTCCCCATCTTTAAGAAAGGGGACAAGAGGGTGTGTTCCAATTATAGGGGGATCACACTCCTCAGCCTCCCTGGTAAACACTATGCCAGGGTACTGGAGAGGAGACTTTGTCCGTTAGCTGAACATCAGATTCAGGAGGAACAATGTGGATTCCGTCCGGGCCATGGAACAACGGACCTGGTCTTTGCACTTTCAAAGATGTTTGAGGGGGCATGGTAGTATGCTAATCCAGTCTACGTGTGTTTTATGGACTTGGAGAAGGCATACGGCCATGTTCCCCGGGGTGTCGTGTGGGAGGTGTGGGGTGCCGGGGCCGCTTATGCGTGCCATCCGGTCCTTTTATTCTCAGAATGAGAGCTGCATCCATATTCTCTGTGTTAAGTCGAAAAAAGTGGGTGTTGGACTCCGCCAAGGGTGCATCTTGTCTCCACTCCTGCTTGTGATTTTCATGGACAGGATATCAAGGCGCAGCGAGGTAGGGAGAGTATCCAGTTTGGGGGCATTTTTTTCTGTTGGGAGGGTCGGAATCTCCCAAGCATATTTGAGTCCTTATATCTTATTACTGAATAGCATGGTAGTACTTATTCTCTGGAAATGTATCAGTTACACTTAGGGTGAGATTTAATTGATGGAACCCAGTTAAGAAGCATGGGCACAGCTTGCTCTGTGAGAAGGAAATGGCCTTGATACACTCTCTCCTTCCGTTTCTTCTGCCCTCCCCTCTCTCTTACCTGTCTTGCCCAGTTTCCCTGCTGGTGAGAAAGTTCCTCTCAGCTTGCAGGCAGCTGCTGGAAAGCATTACCCTTTTGATCCAAGAAGCGAGTGGTAAACTCTGGGAATGTCCTCAGTACATCCCAGCTGGCTCCACAGATGGGAGGGTCAGGGGTGGCCGATATGCGGGATGATGGTGGGAAGGATTTATCATAAGGCAGCGTTTAATCTTGTACTTTACACTCTCAGGCAAAGGCACCTGCAACTTTCTGCACTTTTCCATGGAAAGGGAGTAACGCCCTTATCTGCGTTTCCGACTTGGTGGTGATTAAGAAAAAAAGGCTGCAGTACTGACTGGTTCTTTCCAGGATGCCCCAACGGGTGGTATAAGGCACTTCAACACACAGGTCAGCATTTGAATTCGCCCTTTGACAGAGGAAGGCTGTGCTCATCTTCCGTGATTGAAGGCCTGCTTGACCCTATCGCCTTCAACATCTCCTGTGGAATCCTGCAGAATGTGTGAAGGGATGCTGAAATGTCACAAGTTTTGTTTTTTTTTGGTTAGGTTTTAATTGGCGTCTGTGCCCTGGCGGTCACTGAGAGGCTTGGCAGCTGGTTCGGCGCTCGTCCTGTGGGAGCTAGGGGAACCGCCGGGCGAGCCAGCCAACAAATACAACACAGTGCCATCTGTACTGGAGGTACCACACGGCGACCTGTCGGCTGTGACACAACAAATCATTTTTTACTCGCTATCTCCTCCACACATTCACCGTCTCATGGCTGGAAGTGGAAGTGCTTTGTGTGTTGTCACCACGCATGGCAAACCCAAGTGGATTGTTAGATTTTCTTGACTTAGAAAAAAGAAACAGGCCATGTGCCAACCTTTTTTACTTGCTTTAATATGATGGCCTGTACACACTCACAGCTTCAGTCTTGTATTTTAACAGCTGTCTTGACAAGAAGAGGAACAAAATCAGCAAAAACCCAAATTGATAGTAATTATGCCAGTGGGTTGAATTAAATTTGAAAGAGTCTTGGTATAACTGAACAAATAAAAACTAGTATTTAAGAACAATTATGTTCTGACTAGTTTAGAAGTGAGATTCATGACTTTCAGGGTTCTTCATTCCATGTATACATCTTGGCTTCAGGGTAGGGGAAATATCTGTGGATTTTCAATATTGTACGGAATATCTGAGCAGAGTTGGGTTTTATAGCTATCCTATGATTTGTGTTTTCATCCCATTGTTACAGATACAGACTGCATTACTTAGATTACCTTGGAGTTAATTCATGTCACCACATTGAAATGCATACAATTCTATTTACTGAGAGGAGTGCAACAATCATACATGCATTTGCAGCAAGCAAAAACTTGTTTGGAAAGTTCACTACATTTATAAAATAAAGCAAAAGAAAAGTTCCAGCTGTTGACCAATGCTTTGACAGGCCCATGGACAAGGGAACATAAGGATTAATTGTTTACTGTTCAAAGGCCAAGGCGGAGAAATCTCTCTGAGTTTGAAGACAAAATATTGTAGGCTTCATGCATTCTACACATATAAAATAGAAATGTTTTTTTTTTTTGTCCAGAGGACACAGGTTGCCCACATTTATCAGAATGTCGATGATGATTTGTAGCACACAGCCAGGAGCCACACCCTCAAACCCGGGGAAACATTCAAATGGGAATGATGAACAGCCAAGCTGGCATGCCCCTGAAAAGGACCTCATTGCGCACCTGAGTGTAGTTCCACTAATGGTAACCGCACTCAGTTGCCAAGAATTAAAGGGCTTTTAAAAATCCAGCAAAGGTCTGCATAGAAAGGGGGGTTTTGGGGGTGGTGGGGTTTTGTGGTGGCAAAAATTGTGTGTTTGATTATTTAATAGTTACGAACTGTATTATTTTAGTTTACCCCAAAAATTGTTTTTTTGGGAAGTGGTTTTCTTTTTGGAATTGTTATACTTTGTCTTAAATATGCCGGATAAAAGGCGTCAATCAAAGCCCAGTCTTTGCCTAACCCCGGACTGACCACGCCCAGGCGTGCTACATGATTAAAATAGCAAGGTGCCATTTTTAAATTTGTGCCCATTTTAAAAAGGCTGTAATTAGAAAGGCAATGTTAAATTGTTAGGAAAGCAGCTATCTGTAAAGAGTTAACAGTATCGGTACTACAGATTAGTGGCTAATAGGTAAATGTGTACTGTCAGAAAAACAATGCTATGGTCTTTCAAGCTTCTTTTTTTTGTGTGTGACATTCTTATTATTAACGTGCATTTATTAAATGCATCAATTAAATGTAAAGTAACTTCAGATAATAAAGCAAAGCTTAACCAAAGGGAATCACTTAGCCTGCCTAAGTGGTGTATGACTTATTGGTCCGTATTTCATCTGACAACAAGACAATTGTCCTGAATACACAGGGAAAATGCTTACAACTTATCTGAAAATGATAAATATAAATATAGGGGTAAACCTACCTTTTAAACCTTGCTTATTTGAAGGAAGGAAGTGCTTTGTCACTTGCAAAGTGTCGAGAGCTATGCATGCCTGCATTCTTTGTTTGCTTGTTACACTCAAGCTACGAGACAATATGAAAAGACTGGTTTGTGCCAGTTCATTTTTAATTAACAGCCAAGTATGAAACCAACATGCCGGGTAGGGCATGACAATGCTTTCCAAGTCATCTAGCAATGAAAATCAATCTATATTGTTTCACGGATGCTTAGCAGAATGCAAACTGTGTATCTGCAATGAGAAAACGATTCTCCTCCGACAGGGTTGTAAGTAGTGTTGCCAGGGGCAACCTAATTCACAGTGCTTCACAAACAACAATGCAGCCCAGGACGAAAAGTCTAAAAGAGCATGTTTGGAAAACGGTGAACAACATGGGATGAAGGTATGTTTAGCCAGACGCACTAACTGATTCATCACAGGACTAGCAGGATAAGCATCTTACCAGTTCTGACTCTGACTCACTTACTTGCCAAAGCCCAGAAACGTTCTCCGTACAGCAGATGAACTTGACCGAGGATTACCAAATATTTCTCTTTCATCGTTTCCTTTTCCCCTCTGAAAAAGGACTCATGACTAAAGTTGTACCAACTAAAAGTCTTGTACTCAAGGTTGCCCTTGATCCATCCATCTATTTTCTGTATCCTCTTATCCGATTTAGTGTCCCTGCAGATGCAGGGCCGGAGGCAGAGCACACCCAGGGCGGTGCGCTAGTCGATTGTAGCGCTTTCCTTTGAACTTTTAAAATCATTGTCACAACCCATCTCATAGGTAGTGACAATAAGGGAGAAAAGTTGCGGAATATAACAAGCAACAATTGCTTGCATAGGAGATAGTAGTTTGGGGTAGTCAGTAACTCAGTAGCGTACGGAGTGGATGTGTGGTCAGAGTAGATGCAGGGTGTTGTAACATAAAGCCAAAGGTTGCCATAATACAACTGTCAAAAATGTGCTCGTGGAGAGAGGTTCCCCCCATCAACTGAAAGATGTAGCTTTCATATAGATAATGGCACAGATCACAGGTATGCCCCATAAGCAATCAAAGCCACCTCCCCCTGCCTACCATCTTCCAACACAGGCAAAAAACAGCAGAGAGAGGGAGGATGTCATCACATAATAGGAGGTTTCTGAGTGCAGTGAAGGCTTAGGGTCATCCGACTTGAGATAATCAGGAGACATGTTGCGCTCCGGGATGAGATCTGGGACTCAGAGGGAGAATGAAAACAAAGAGGAACTTTGAAATTACACTGCCTAGCGAGATAGCGTATATTTAGAACTGCTGTTGGCCCTAAGCAATGCCTGTAGAGAGGTTCAGGGGGGTAGAGATGGGAGACAAACCAACTGAGGACTCAGATATCCCTATTTTCATCCTCTAAGAGGATCTGGTGGTTGACTGATGATTGAGGATAATAAGGACAGATGGGAGGGAAGTGCTGGGCCTCTATCTCATGAAAGTAGAGAAATCTTGGTGGAGTGTCTGATTATGTAGGGTGGTTAGTTGGTATCCATGCAGTTATAGAACATGTCAGGGGCTGGAGGATGATGGCTAGAAATGAGAAAAAGAGAGCGTGAGAAAGAGATCACGGACAGGACCAAATCAAAGTCATTGTGACGCCAAAGAGCCATAGAGGTTGCAACATTGCAAACTTCTAGGGGAACCATATACACAAAGCACATTGTATGACCTATGTTAAAGTGTTAAACATTGTGACCATTAATCATTTCAAACATGTAAACAGTAAAAGGGACTAGAAATATTTATCCTGTGGTTTCGAGACTGTGTATGATTTATGATAGTTTAAGAAGGACAGTTTCTGTTAATGAATAAGTTTTATGATGATTTAAATTTTTAAAATTTTGCAAGTTTTTTATGGGAAAATAAAAAAAAAAAAAAAATTAAAAAAATTAATTTAATAAAAAAAAAAAAAAAAAAAAAAA
>JAOYSI010073133.1:0-20391 GCA_025775065.1 Hiodon alosoides | reverse complement strand
AAAGCCTTCCCAGAAGAGTGGAAGCTGTTATAGCTGCAAAGGGGGGACCAACTCGATATTAATGCCTATGGATTTAGGGATGTCATAAAAGCTCCTGTGGGTGTAATGTGTAGGTGTCCCAATCCTTTTGTCCATATAGTGTAGTTTAAAATAAAAGATATACTACCTTTTTTGGTAATTTGAGGATAAAGAACTCACAGGACAGAGAGATATATTTAAGTGTGTGCTTTGCCTTCATTTTTTAAATGAACTGATAGGCCTTTAAAACTTTCTGTTTGCATTTGGTTGCTATAGTGCCTGTTGCCAGGGTGACGTTTTATGAATACCTCCTAGGAATAGGAGATCATGTTAAATGACTTAGGCAAGTTACGTCAATCCAGCCACCTGTGAAATGATGCTTAAGCGCTTAATGTTAGAATAAATACTCTAGGAGGGATTTACTGAACATCCCCTGAGGTCATCCTTGAGTGTGCACTTATTTGGGAAGGGGGGAAACAAAAACAAGGGACTGTTACCTGGAGGAATTCTGAAGGAATCCAGGGAGATCTTCGAAGCTGTTGTTACAAGAGTTAATGCTGAATCATATTTATTTACCCTCTGCTTAGAAGCATACACATATCAATCTTAATCATACATCCTTTAGTACATATGTTTATGAAAATGAACGTTTACCATTAAAATAAGAATGAGAAATGGTCACTAGTAGTTATAATAGAAGAAATGTTAGTATAATGCATTATTTACAGCGGGGTTTTTTTTTGTTTTGTTTTTTGTGGGTGATTATTATCGCCAGAAAACATATCGCCATCTAGTGTCCGTGCAAGGTATTTCAAAACGGTAGAGACAGGTTTTCTACATCTGAAATATTACCAACATATTGCCATTTGATCTGAGGATATGGGACTAGACAATCGTTTTATATTTAGATAGTGATAGGAATGTGAACCTGCAAATCTCTTAACAAATTTATCCCAATGTTAATTTAAGGAAAATCTGCCTGGAGAGCAATGAAAATATTATTTTTCACATTTGAAAAAGGACCATTGACCTTTTTATGGCAGTGGATTACTATTGTTGTGACGTTTTCTGTTGTGGCTGAACTTGGCAGCAACAGTACTGATTTGAAGATGCACACTCTTTGGTTAGTTGTTTCTTTGCTTCTTCAGTGTTCAGTGTCTACTGATAAAATACCATAACATTTGCAGCAAGGATTAAGGAACATTCAGAGGGACAAGACTTGCAGAAACTCCACAGGCCCAAACCATGCCTTGTGTGTATTACCTGCAGATTGGCTGCCAACTGTGCATCCATGTAAATTCAAGCTTGATTCTCTCTATAGGAGAGATCTATAGGAGCTTTGCACCTATAGGAGCATTCTAATTGGTGGACCAAGCTTATCCTTGTACACATCCTTGGGGAAAATAATGAGAATACAATTTCACCTCAGCTTGTTTGTTTATTTCTGCTTGCCTTTCTTTTCTAATAGGGCCCGACTAGAAGAAACCCACAAGAGACTGAGAGCACACTTCTTCTTGTTTAGGAGTTCATCCCAGCAACATCTATACACATGCCAGATGGCAAATTACAGCACATATGCCAGGACGTTAGCGCTGTTGTCTGTGATGGAGGCAGAATGCCTCCTCAATTAAGGCTACAAAAAACAACATCGGTGGCAAAGGCCCTGAACCACTACCGAAAATGGATGTCTCATCGCTGACTTAACAAGTCCAGAGGAGTTACTTCTAACTCAGCTTCGCCTTTAATGACAAGAAATTAAACATGATTCTGCAAAGGTAATTTGGAGTTGACAATGTTGATTTCTTTGCTAATTATCACCAAAAGACACGTAGCTGTGGAAGCGAGCCGCAGAGAACACGCAGAGCTGAAATGTGGAGGAGTAAAAATGGGGTGTGCTATCGATCAGCACAGCAGGTCTGGGCTTTAGCAGCCAAGCAATAGCACCCCAGAGAGCAGTGGGCTTGCACCCCAGAAACCAATTATTTAATTTTGTAGCTGCAAAGCATTCCATTATAACCCACACCAAATACCAGAGCTCCAGCGGATTTCCATTGGACTTTCACCCACACCGCCACCGCCAGCCCTCTCCTCCAAATCCTATCCATCGTTGCTATTGCATCAACCCCTGGCTAGCCCTAATATTTGGAACCCTGCTTGCAGAGTTGAAGACGCAGCTGTGGATGTGTTGTTTGTTGCACTGCAATTCTGGTTAGGACTTGGGACTTGGCCCGTAGGCACAGACTGTTCAACAAACAGTTCTTTCAGTTATTTTTGGTAGCCAATAAGTGGCAAATAAGATGGCGGTGCCCCTATTGTGTCCCTAAGTCTTCCACAGCCCAACACATGGTGTAAGCAGTTAATTCAACGCACATTGAATGTAAAGCTCACAACTGAAACATAGAAAATTTGATCTTATATCTTTTCTTGTCCGGTAGTGAACTAATTCTCAAGTGGATGCGCCCTATAGTCTACAATTTGCAGATTCATATCCAGATAATGTAATTTATTCATCGTGATACGGAGAGCACAGCTCAGTGCTCAGCTGGTCGAGTGCCTGGGCTTGTCGGTAACCAGCTCAGGCTGGTTTTCCAGGTGCCTTCAAGGGGAATATGCCTCACCTCCAATCAGCATTGTCTAAGTGTCTTGCAGTGGTTAAAATTTTGAGTGTCTGGTTTGTAGGAGACCAAGTATACAGCTTCAAAATACTTCAATACCCTCCCCAATGTGGTGGCAGTATTCATAGGGTGGGTCGAGATGCATTTGCACAATGGGAATTTCAGAATATATATATATAAAAAACAGCACCAGAAAAAAGTTTCTGCAGGAAACTCATACATCTGTAGATGACCTCTAATCAAGGGCTCTACTTAAACAACCCTCGAGGGTCACGCTGTGGGATATGGTGGTGAGGAGAAACCAAGAGCATTGGACAGTAGGATAGTGCTTATGGATTATTTGTTAAAGACCCTGCTTGTTTGGCAAACCCGACTGCACGACTGACCCAAGAACTGGCTGGGGACCAAAAACAGAGTTGAATAAACGGATTGGACTAGTGACACTTTTTTGGACGCTTATTTTTTGTATTGCTTTGTTGCCTTGGTAAGCTGTTTAGCAGCCCCGGGTATAGTTAACAACCGTGAAGAACGTGCAGTTAACCTCAAAACGAATGTCGGATTTTGTTTTGGTTTTGCGTCTGTTTACGTTATATCCCTGTGTAAAAATAAGCCAGCCATAGTATTGTCTTGTCTGATTACACATACCATACGTCACTGCTGGGGTGCCCCCTTTCATGGTGCTTCAATATATACTTGTACAACAGCTTGCAAAAATGGTGGTTTCTGATTGGATAACAAGCA
The DNA here is from genome assembly GCA_025775065.1 of Hiodon alosoides. Lineage (NCBI taxonomy): Eukaryota > Metazoa > Chordata > Actinopteri > Hiodontiformes > Hiodontidae > Hiodon > Hiodon alosoides. Next base: position 17,017 of record JAOYSI010073133.1, on the reverse strand, counting down.
AAACTGGTTAAATGTTAAATGTGATTTCATATACATGTAATAAACTTGGCATATTTTAGTTAATTGCAGGAATTTCTTAATTATGAAAATGATTATTCCATTGATGACCCACATAGGACTGATCCATACAATAAATATTTTGATATGGATTTGTAGGACGCGGGGGCGTGCCCTTTTCCGAGAGCGACTTTAGACGGAGACAAGGGGGGATGTGTGATTTTTTTTCCCGGCTTTGTCTCACTCAAACAAACAAAACAAATACAACAAAAGACAAACATTAAACCAAAACTCCAGAACGATTTAAAAATTTGATTACCATCGGTGGACCCACACATTCAGGAGCGCAACAAGGTCCTCTTAGGGGGTGTGGCCCACTCAAACGTTGTTTCTCGTGCACAAATGGTTGACCAAAATAAACGTTTTACTTAACATTTTATGAAATGGTCTCACGTACAAATGGTTGAGGGCTAAAACTAGAATGTCATTCATGTGTATGTTTACATTGCAATTAACAATCTTACCTTTGTTTTTTTTTTTTTTCTTCTCAGCAGCTCTTTTTTAGGTAGAGGATATAGACCACCGTGTTTCAGGTGTAAAATACCCTCAGATTAGAAATGTTGGTTACACACCACTTGGAGGCAGCAGAACCAGGGAAGTGAGTATAAAGAGAGGGCAGTACCACGGCAGTCCACCGTCTTCTAATCTTTCTTTCTAGTCTTCTGTTATCATGAAAACAAATTTGGAAATGTGTCAAATAAGACACCATTTTTACACTATTGGTAATTTGGAAAATAAAACTTTTTTTCAGAAATGGCACACGTCAATGAACTAAAAATGCCCGAACCAACCCCCTGACTATATTTATAGTTGTTGCCATCACCCACAATACTAACACTAATAATGATAGGAATAATACTACTTTTATACACTTTATTTCCATCAGAAATATCCATTTGTTCAAACCCAAAGACTTTTATGTAGCCATTAAACTTAACTAGCTATGGAATATTTGAAGACTGAATATCTTATTTAATGCTCAGCATAGTTCACATAAAATAAAACAAAAACAAAAAAGATATCACCCTCCCACAACCTTAAACATCATGTAACAACAAAACAACGTTCATGTGCAAATTTGGCACTATCTTGATCGAGCACTCCTCACTGCTAACATATCATAACTGATTTAAAATACATTTAGGTAATTAAAACATGGTCCATGTTAACCCATAAAGGAGGCAGCTTTAAAACGTCAAGAATAAAGATACACCATACAGAGACAAGGCTCAATAAATGAATGCACATTCCTTTTATTTCACATTTCTTTCTGACGGATACTGGCACACCATCAGAGAGAACCCATTATTTTGTGTAAATCGCATTGTATGCTATCAAGGCACGGTTAACAGTCAACATAACTCCTGCCTGCTTGTCAGCATATCACTTTACAAATCATGGAGAGTAGCCATCACTCACCACGACTGCTAGAGGGACAACAGCATCACCTTAAAAATATCCTCCGCACGGAAAGGTTTTTTCGCTGAAGCCTATATGAATTCAGGTTTTCATCTTCAGTATACACTGAAATTGCATGAAAAATTCAGATTAAATTCTCTCATTTTGAAATGTTCAGGTCAGCACTATATCATTCACCAAAGTGAACCCAAGCCAATTAATCTTTTTTCTTATCTCAAAGTTTGAGAATACTTTCTGCATAACTGTTTCGGATTGGCACCAATTTTTTGGCAAAACCGATACTATTGTGTGACGGCATACATTAATTATTCTTTTACACTGGCATCAAAGCACTTTGATTACCGTTAGATAGAAATACAGCCAAATAGGTTACAGCCTTTGAACCCCCCTCCCCCGCCTCCCCGATTTGATGAAAATTGAAATAATGTTGGTTACAGAACAAAAGGATTTAATGTATTCTTGTTTTCTTGTTTTAAATTGGTCCTCAAGTATGTTTCATTAGTATGACCGATCGCTAGGAAAGTGATAGACTATTTGCCATTAGTATATATAGATATATATACTAATGGCTAATATATACCAATGATATATATTCACATTTTGTGATATGTTATACTAAGGTTCCCCTTATTAAAGTTTTATAAATGGTTTATGAATAAATTATATATGCATAAAAAGAATGTTACAATGAATTATATATAGATTTTAAATTGTAGTAATACATCAATATAAGTTTTGTGTGCAAGTAGCTCATAAATTGAAGTTTATGTAAATCATTATGATGCGATACCTGAAGCCACAGATATTATTTTGCCTGATGAATATATTAGTTTGGTGGCTTATCTGTGCATTATCTATGCATTAGTTTGCTGGTCACATATATTAACTGTATACAGTTTGCTGAAACTATAACTGACAAAACCAATGACAAATGAAGTGATCTGATACAATCATAAGTTCAGGATGCCTACATGCTCCTTTGCTGCAAAAATGCTGATATCCTATTTGGTGTCCGCTCAAGTTCCTTGGCGGAGGTAGCAGGGTCATCTACGGTGTCAAATCTCCTAATATCGGAATTCATCTGCCCAAATTTTCTACCTTTATTGTGGTTTTCAGCTATGATCTAAAAAATAACTTTAAATGTTTTCATAGAAATGTGATCTTAAAGGACTGGTATCCTGATAATAATAATATTACTCTGGTTGAAAGGCAACAAGTTTCCCGCTGGTAACCTCACATTGACAGTGTCAGTTACCTTGATATAACTATAACTTGTCGAATTAGAAAGAAGGTTGGTCTTAACAACAAACATAAATGATATCCTATCCACTGACGAAAGCCATTGCTGCGTTGCTAGTTACCAAATCTGTTCAGATCCCATCAGAACTATCTGAGTCCAGCGACGTGTACAAAAATGTCAGAGTTGCTGATTCCAGATTGGGTGTCAGCTCTTATTTTCTGACACTCTCAACTGAGGTGATGGCTGAATTTTCAACTTTCTGCGACATATATGGTAGCAAGCAAATTAGTTTCTCATTGATATAGGTATTGAGGAGCTTAATCAGCCTCATATTAAAATAATTATTAATCGGTCAAGTTTAATCAGGTTTAAAATTGCAACACTTTTGACGGGGGAAACTATTCTAATACCTTTTAATTTCAAACATTACCACAGAGAAGTATTCCAAACGTATGCAGAGAACGAAGTTTTTACAGTTTAACATACTGTATAAAAAATACCAGAACTAACAGGGTGCAATAATTTGCTTATATAACAAGTCTACGAAAGACAGAACAAGTCAGAGTTAAGCGAGAGGGTAGCTGCTTAATACTGGTGAAAATGTGTCAGTTCAATCGGTCAACAAAAGAAGATTCAAGTACATTCAGTATTTTAAACACAGTCCCATAATGTTATAATATTAAAAGTCTAGATATTACAGCCTTATGTGGTATCATGAGGCATTGAAAATTCATCCACATCTTCTGCTGTTCCGTTGTGTTGAAGAGAATAAACAGGATTTCCTTTTCTTCTGGAGTGGGATAAGGCGCAGATGAATACACAGTTCGAGTCTCTGGAGAAATTTTTGGAGGTTTCTTATGGACACTGGCCAGGTGTTGGCTGGCTGATCTGCCTTTGGAGGGTAAAGTGAGGAAGCAGGAAACAGATGTCCAAAAAGCCTAGAATGTGGCATTTATTTACATGCGAGGACACACTTGCGGACAACAACAGCCTTCTAGCACAAAACACCAACAGCAAAGTATTATAAAATATTATCTACCAGAAAACATACCAATTACGATTGGTAGAATGATAAGTGTGGGTGGATTTATTGTGACAGCCGACAAAATTATTGGGAAAGAAGTTAAGTGTCATCCTGTGCTGCAGTTATGATGCATGGCTAAAATCCTAACAAGTATAAAATAAAAGACAATGATAATAGACCATAGTACCCCTAAGAGAAGCAGGTCAACAGAGAGGAGTTACACTGCAAAACATGGGACAACGTAGTCAGGCTCAACACAAGCTACTTAGTGGGGGAGGAGTCATTTGTTAATGAATAAATAAACCAAGGTTGGGGACAATTCTTCTGTCCTATGCCTAATTCGATTTTCTGAGCAATTTCAGTAAAATTACAGCGTTTTCTGCACCGCTCCAATTCCTAAAAGATAGCAGAATTTTCCATTACTTCACAAACCAGCAAGCAACTGTGATTGGAGGAATTTACACAAAATCACAAACTACTATTGTACATAGAACAAACAAACCACAGCTTATCTGCTTATACATTAGTATGTTGAGTGAAGCATGGATTCCAAACACATCAAAGCTGTGAATTATATTCGTATTAGAGACTCGCTGGTTAACTATCTACTAAAGGAGGTGTGAAATTAAGATGTATGGGAAAATTATAATATTGAATATTTATTTACAGCACAGTCAGCACACATACACAGTGTCTAGTATAATTGTTCACTCTCTCTATCGTAGGGTTGGAGCAACAACCACAGTGAAGTTCCGGTCCCCCACCAGCACTGAGGGCTGCCACGGGCCTCCCCATCACCACCCAAGCCCACCACCAGCCTCTCCACCATCACCCCAGCCCACCACCAGCCTCTCCACCATCACCCCAGCCCACCTCCAGCCTCTCCGCCATCACCCCAGCCCCCCACCTGCCACCTGCTCACTCCCCGTCATCTCCACCAGTCTCCCCAACATCACCCCCCATCTGTCAGATCCATCTTCACATACTACTGTCAGATATGTCCTGGCCAGCCAGAAACACATTGCTCTGCCCTGGAGCCACTTGAACCTCCACCTGCCCTGGAGACAATTGAACCTCCACCTAAGCAGGTCAGGGGCTGGAGACATAAGAGTCAAAGAGGTGGTGATCCTTAAATGTCTGAAAGACCTCTGCTAGACCAAAACGACAGTGCGTGTGGAAATACTATAAATCACAAAAAAATTCATTCATTAATACAACTGGTTAATTTCCTTCTTAATCTATGCTATACCATAGGTAAACCTATGGGAATATAGGACAAATATTTTTAGTCCTCTTTACTGATTCACATGCTAATGCCATTGTGTACGAATGATCCTAGTACAGTTTGTATAGACAACAGATATTTACATACTCTAAGATAAATGGCATTGAAGGATCTGATGTTGTTTTGTGGCTTATTCTGTGTAATTTACCCAGATATCCTCCCTCACCATCAGACCCATGCCTTTCCCCAGCAACTGCCTGTTCTAATTGCTGGGGAAAGTTCCCCTCATGTGGTACTATACAATCACAGGAGAATGCAATTTTATAAATGTTACAGCATGCAATAATTCTGCCAACATGCAATGAGGATTTAGATTTTAGGATCCTACCTGATCTATCTAGGCAGTGAAAGCATATTTTAAACCAGCGTGGCTTAAAGGGCATAGGTAAACACATACACCAGAGGACCCTACAGCTCTCCAGGACCAGAGTGGGCCGCAGCCCTATGCACTGGACAGCAAGGATAATTCATTCAGTGTGTGAATGTGTGTCTGTGCAGGCTTATTCATTCTTTAGTTTTTTTTTCACCTTTTGTTCAGTCTGCCATGGCTTTTCGACAATATCAAGGTAAAGTTGATGAACTAAGGTCTAAGAGGAATACAGCAAGTCTGTTTATTGAAAAAGTTGATTGCTTTGTCCCCTTGATGTTCACAGTTAGTTACCTAAAATTCAAATAAAAATGTAAAAATAAATGAATAAATAAATAAATAATAACTTAGAATATGCCCTTTAGAATACAGCTGGTGAAGCAACCAAAAGCTCTTCAGTCAGCGCCAAACTGCTACATTAAAATTATATATAAATCAATATTGGCTTTTTGTATAGTGCAGGATATATTGCCTCCTTATCATTATCAAATAATGACAGCAGAGAAATAAAAGGCAGGAACTGTCTTTGTTTAAATATTTAATAATGGTAATGACGAAAGTGCAATGTTCAAACATCAGAGACGTGGGTGCACAAGACCAGTGCACACCAATTATTGCCATTTATTCACTGCAGCCGGAGCTGACCTAAAGTTTCTTCCATGGGAAGCTTCTCAGGTTCTTTCATCTCATAATGAGGATATCACAATCAGGGCCTTAGTAATACATGCTGAAACGGCTTGAAATAATTTTCATTTTTGTGGCTTACTATCCTGAATCGGTAATGAAATTGTGGAGATGATGTTTATGTATTTTGCATGGAACACCAGAGTTCCCACAGGATTATTTCTCCATATCACACTGTGTGCTGCGAGGGAAAAAAATTCTTTTTTTTCAATATTATTTTGCTTTCACCCAGCTAATATTTTTTGCTCGCTGTGGGGCGAAAAAATTGAAATGATGAACAATAATCTTTGACAATCTTGCATGTTTTGCCTCTGAGTATGGAAATCGAAATAGTATGAAATTCAAAAAGAGAAAATTGTATTCTAAAAGTAGAAAAACAGGTCTTATATTCCCTCTGAACCTCAAACACAATTTTTTTTACATAAAATATTATATATAACAAAATGTATCTAATGCTGAAATTTGTAGCTCAGAAACCACTCACACAAATAAACACATTCATGCATACATAATTCACATACAAAACGCTTAGACATCAAATATGATCTCCACTACTTGAATATCTGCAATACCATTAATACCTGCATGCTAGTTTGCTATATTTTCCCCATTATAACAGAATTTGGCTTGTTATTTGTCTCTGGTTGCTTTAATTCATTCATTATTCAGATTTTATTGCATATAAAATTATGCATATTTTAGAGTTAAAATCATTAAATCAAAAAAGCCTGATATCAAAATGAACCTGAAATGAATGAAACGAACAAATAAACAATATGTAAAAAAACATGCTTAAATTAATTTTCCGTTCCTTTTATGAAGCTTATTATATTTATATTTCATAACTTATTATAGTTATTACATTCTATATGATATTCTTGTTAGTTTCTATCTTGTTCATTATTCAAAAATAATATTGAGTTTGATGTGATTGTATATCAAATTTACGATTTGCGATTTAAATTTACGACTACTTGCTTATCGTAATTTGATTTAATTTCCAGTTTTCACCGTTGTCCATGTAAAATGCTAATTGGACAAAGAGAAATTACCAGGAAATTACCAACACAATCATGAATTACAAACAATTGCTATCATTATCTAATTTCCATTAGACTATGTGACACAAGTTTTCAGTTTCATGAAAACTAACATTTTGGTCTGAATTAATTTTCAGTTTTGAATTTTGAATTAATTATAATACATAATTTAGTAATAAATTAGTAATAAATGATAAAGTCCAAACAAGGACAGTGCCGGGCAAAATGGCTGCCGTCTTCCAGCACCCTAACTCCCACAATCGCTGGCCAATTGGCCAGTGACTAGTCATGTGACCAAACAGGGACAGGGAATAAAAATGCTCTCCATGTGGCTTGTTTTTCTTCTGTTCTTTTCATCTTGGCATGTTGAACTGGCCTATATTGGTTACGTTATATCTTGTTGATGTTATATATGTTGATTACCCGCTTAGTAGATCACACATATTAGCTTTGGCCAGAGTTATGCAAAGGAAGCAACTGTATTCAATGAATATAAATGTTACTAACTGTACCATATTGACAGTGTTAAGCAGAATTCTCTAACAATTTTAATATTGTTGGAAATGTATTCCTCTAAATGAGAACATCTAATGAGCCAATATTGAGAATGTTGTTCTTGAGTTGTTGTGAACTAATCAGTCCAAACCACAGCCAACAAGTCAATGGTCCGCCAATTAAACCTGCTTTTAACGCGAATCCCCTCCTCTTCAACTGGTTAGGTAACATGACACAGCTGTAACCCATTTCCTCCCACTAACAAGCTAAGAATCGACTCTTTCCTTTTCCTAATCCTTTTTCTCAAGAACAATGAGCACCCCAAAACCCCTCATGGTTTCTGCTTACCACAACTATAACTAAAAAATGCCAATAATAAAATACAACATTTATAGAGCTGATATTGACTGGACTTTTAGATGAGGTTCTTTAAGATTAGGACAAAAATTTAGAAAACCATCACTGGGCCAGAGACTCAGAGAAACACAGATAACCACTCACACAGAGAAAATTTTGCAGACGCTAAACCACAAGTCTTCAGCAAATCAAACAAACACAGGGAGAACTTACAAACTCCACGCAGACAGTGACCTGAGACAGAATGTAACCCAGGAGCCTGGTGCTGTGAGGCACAAACGGCTATTGTGCCACCCTCCTCCCAGCCAGTAAACTGCATAAAGAAACGTTGCAATAACTCTGTGCACATATTTCTAGAGATTGAGTCGCAGTTCTGCAGACCTCCCAGGATTTATGGAGAACAAGTGGCATACGATATAATTTTGGAAAAAACTTGTAGTTTTTTTCCTGGCAGAAAATCAGACAGCCCTCAGCAACCAACTCAAAAAATAAACAGAGGCTCAACCAAAAATATCGGTAATTATATGCCTGACTCTGGGTGAAGAACCTATCACATAAACACTCCGCCACTGCAGGAAACGCTTCCATATCGGCCCTCGGCAGTCTTCACACCACTTACATTTTTCACCATTATTTTTCTCCTTGATGTAGCCAGGTGGGACGCGGCAGCCCTTTATTTATTTATATCATTTTACTCTGCACAGCTGTTGTTGCCAGGAGCATGCGTGGAAGTTGATGGAACAGCCATGAACCAGAGCTGAGAGCCCTGGAGTAATGGGTGAGCTGAGGATTTGTGTGCGGATCACAGGATCATATCAGAGGATGAGAGGAGTGATGGGGGAGGGAGGGGTTTCTGGGAAGACATTTGGAAATGAACAAAGATTTGCAATGAAGCACTCCTGAAGTCACGGAAATCCAAACTTGCATGAAAAATGTATTTTGTCCGTTTACCTCAAATTATTCACATTTTTTCTTACCCTTTGCATCAAAATGGTTAAGCAGGTTATCTGCAAAATAAAAAAAAAATTCTCTTATATTTTGCTGGCCCCATAAACCCCATAACTCATGAACTAGTAGACAGACTGTGCTGAGAACTTTTAAGCAAATTTAAATGATTTGCACTGCAAAAAAGTAACCATCTAACCAATCCCAGGCACCTTATTGCTTTGTCACGGAAAATTCTGTAAAAAACTGAAGCATAACACACGATGTCATAAGGGCTGTGGTGTAAGATAAAATGTAAGCTTTTTTTTCTGAGACACAATACAGCACATCTTTCTAATGCTGACTTGTGCAGCCTCGAAACAGACCCAATACCAGCTCAACTGACTCATGCAAACACACGCATAATGTTTTCTCAAGCCTCGCAATGCGCGGATTGAACTCCGTGGTTTTAGTACAGAAATAGACAGCAAGCTCCTCAAGGGGTCATGCTGCCTCAGTACACAAAATGTGTTGTTCCTTTCATCTAAAAATGTTAAAAACAGTTTGCTGAGTTTGTCATTCACATTAAATGTATTTCTGCATGCATCGAACCAGGAGAACTAATTTAGCCTTGGGGTTAGCCTTTATTTTTTCACATGGTATTTTTTTGTTTTTGTTGGTGGGAGCCAAGCTAATTCTATTTAGGTTTGTTTTGGGGAGCCAGTGAGTTGTGTTATGTTTGTTTCTTTCTTTTTTTTGGTGTTACGTCAAAGGGAGCTACTGTCTGGCTCGCTAGTGTGAGGTTTCGGGAGTCATGGCTGGGCCACATGTACCAACATTGTTTACAGATTTTCTTGGGATGGTGGTCTAGAACAGACAGTGTCCTGGGGAAAGAGGGACTGAGGAAATGAGAACGGATGCAGTAACCTTGACGTCAGTAACCCAAATCCTGCTTTTGCCTAGGTTGTATTGTGTCTTTCTGTTTGACTTAGTGCTTTTCTGGGTTTGGGAAACAAGAGGCTGCTGAAATGTTTATGTATTTAAATATGGTTTAGGCTGGCCTGGAAGCACTGGTTGCATTGGTGCATAAAATATTGTGTTTGCCGTTCATATTAGATTGTTTTTGTTTTGGAGTAACTCATCACAATTAAACAAACAAGACCTCCTGGACTGGAAGGAGTTGTTACAACAGTTATAATTTAAAATTCAAAAATAAATGGTTCATTTTACAATAACTTCACCTTATGCTTTTTGGAGTATTGTAATTCAATCTAATATCTGGTGAAATTATTTGTTTTTGAGATTTGCATTTTTAAGATTTACGGAACGAAATTTTGCAAATAAAACTGCCATTCTGAACAACCTGAAAGAGCTATGCCTCCAGCCCAAAGCTAACTTGTGAATCTTATCTTTCCAGTTTATTGAAAATGCAGAGACTCCTTTTCATGTATATAAATTATCTGCTTGAATAACTTACTGTAAATCATTGCAAACCATTGTTTAGACTACGGCATGAATTGAGACAACACAGCCACTTACATACAGAGTCGTCCAAAAGGAGGTTTACAATCGCTGAATGTGTGTCGATTCTTTTCTCTCCTTTGGCTAGGCGATAATAGCCGCCTGATGACACCTTATAAACTTACTGAACGCCCAGAAACAGAAACTCTCCAAAGTGAATATTTACTTTTGGGCCACAGCTCTGAGAAATTCTAGCAAACATTTATGAATATGTGTACTTACTGTAAACAGCAGAAAGCAATCATTAAAGCAAATTAAGTAAGTGTTTGAGGACACGTATATCTGATTGTCAAAGGATTAAAGCCATGTTGATTATATTGAATTAGGATATTATGTTTGCTTATAATCTTTTCAATAGTAAGTGCTGTTTTTATTTTACTTTTTTAAAATCTATCTAGGATACAATTTGTAATCTAATTTAAATATCGGTAGTCTTGTAATTTTTTTTAAAACTGTGTGGCTGTCGGGCACCACAAATCAGTTTCTGTTTCTTAATTACCGATTTTTGATTCAGAAAAGGGTCTCCTGTTGCTGTGACAAAGACACTTCCAGAGACAAAGCAGCGATTCAGATTGATGGAGTGCAGATGTCAGGGTTCTACCTCTCCAGTCCATGGAAAATGAAGTGCTTCCCTCTCACACAGAGCAACCTGGAGGATAAGAAATATCCCTGCTGAGTAATTTGAGGAAATTTCCGGTATGACTGAACCCTTTTTTTTCTGTGACGCCCCTCGGTTAAAATGAGATGTCTCTGCCGAAATATTACAGTTTTAAGGATCGACACCTGTGATACAGACTAGGCTTTTTGAAATTGCGACTTAATATTGTATAGACATTTTATGACCCACAATGGCACAGGATGTGGGATCTACTGAGTTTTTCAGCTAGACTACTCGGAACCATATTATAAAAAGATTCTATAGAGATATATATCTTCTGAGGTGGACTGCAAAATGATACTGTTCCTTGGTTGAATCTTAGTGTCTCTCTTCTCAAGTATGAGAAATAGGGTATGATCAAAGGCTGTAATCATTGCATCATTACAAAGGGTAATAACTTGACCAGTAAACTGACATCAATGAAGTCATTGCGCAAAAGAAGAACACAATCATAGCTTTATCGGGAGTTAGGATCATATTTCTTCTAAGAAAAGCAAGTTTACAAGCTTAAACAATTTGTTGAAAATGCTAGAATTGACTGTTGCAATAGCTTCATATTGGTATTAATTATTACAGTAAAACACTCAGCTGTTCCTTCCCAATGCAGAGGACTTGCTGTTAAACCGAAAAGATAAAACTTTTCTCTAACTACAACCCCAGTTAGTTTTACTTTTCTATAGTTTTACTTTTCCCAGGCCAAGAGATGGGGCCCAGGTGCACGCAATGTCTCCTTAATATAAGGCATTTCTTTCTTACATCATATGAGGGTGACACTGTAAATCTCAGGCTGTATTATTACTATTATTATTATTATTATTATTTAGTATTACTAAGTATAATTGCTTTCCAAGGCTAATGGATTTTTCCTTTCCACTCAACACTCTTAAGTATTGTCTTACGTCAGATATTTCCATAGTGCCTTTAGTGTAGGCCTTTGGCAGATAACCAGATAACTTCCAAAATAGCTGACTTTTTGTTGTTGTTGACAACCCATGAACAGTAATGAACCTGATAACCTTGAAATTTAGTTTTTTAATGCACATTTTTGCCTTTTTATGGAAGATAATTTGTCCGTTATTTTATAAAGCCGTGGAAATGGGCCCTAGGTGATAAATTGAAAGAGACAGATGAGGAAAGCTACTGAAGCCTGACCATTTCAAAAAGTTGTGCATATTTTGTAATTTGGAACCTGCTCGACTGAATTTTATTTGATCCATGACAAATCCTTAATTTAAGTGTTAAAAAGAATCATTTTTACTCTTGAATATGTTTTTGATTGATGATAAACTACTGCAAGTATATCTTTTTTAATTTAAAAAAGTTTCTACTGGGTGTATAAAATACGGAATTAAATATAACAGGTGCTTATTCAGCAAATTAAAGGAGGTTTTTACAGGAGCAAAAACTCGAAATCATGATAGCATTTCCTGTCATGATGCCTACGAATCCCAGTACACATGAATTCCGTTTTGAGAGAATTTAGCTCTTCGTAATTAAAAATAAATCATTAAGAATGTATTTAAATACGACATAACAAGCTTAAAATAGATGTTGCGTGAAGAAGGGTATTGTTCAATCATTAATGGAGTTTACAAGCAATGTAACGATGGACAAATTAGGCCAATTACTGTCTCTCAAACTATATACTTTTGGTTTTTCTCTTTGAAACAAACACATTCTTGCCTCATTTGTGCACACCCTGACATGAATGAATGCACAATTCTATAATTGCAGGGATTTAAGTTTGTATAAAACAATTATTACAGGGAACATAAAAGGTCCAAATTCTCATATTTATGATGTTTATCATTTTGAAATAAAAATGACTGTCATGACAATTTGCTCTTTCAAAGTTTAATTTGATATTTTGTTTGAAAAAGAACATAAACCATGATTAACAGAAGCGCGAACTGTAGCAAAGCACTTAGAAAAGATGAAGCATAGCAGTAGTCTGAGGAAGCGTAAAATGTGATCACAATATACAACATTCCAGGCCCTGAACTATAACCAGACAGAAACATGGAATGGAAGAATGGAAAGATGGTCAATCTTAAGTGGAGGAACAAAGGGTACCTCGAGCAATCGTAAATCATCCCAATACAGTATTGTATTTGGGTGTCTAAAGCTCTTTCTTTAAAACGCACGTGCGCTTTTCACTTTGACGACAATGCAGCATTTCACACTTGCATCAAAATAGGTAATTAAACAGACGATTTGATAAGATTGGGCGTGTCAATGTATGTGGCAGCGTGCTCGTTCAATAAGGGGTGACAAACAGCCGCACAGCTCACAAATGATCTAGCCCTATTATTTAAAATAGTATGTTGCTTCTCTAATTATCACCACACAATTAATGACAAAATCTAAACGCCCCTTACTAATGAGCCATAATGGCATTTAAGCATAAGATTGGTGGATTTATGTACTAAAATTGGACTGGACACGCCTCAATCTGCCTCAAATGCGCCATTGCTAACACAGGGTGTTACGATCAAAATAAAAATACAACCCATAGTCCCCACCGTATTTATTCATCCCCTTGTTCAATGTAACCAAAAACATTCAACAGAAAGACATTGATAGTGGAATATAAGATTTTTTCTTGAAAATAACCAAAATGTGAGAGAGCAACAAACTTTTTTTTTTTTTTACATAATGGTGTGGTATTCAAGAAACAATGAGACAAAAATTACTCACACTCCTAAATAGCTACAAGAAAAACAGCGCAAAAATAATCCTGTCTTAATTTCAGTAGTGTGGAGATTTATATACAGCTTCTGGACCTTCCTAGAGGCTATCATCGGGTCCCTGTTACCGTGCGGTATAAAAGGAAACGTTAGCAAGGAAATCCTTCTGCAACGTCCAACAATATAGCTGAGTGAAAATCAAATATTCAACAAGAATTTCCTTTCAGTTGAATTGTTGAAATTAATATATATATGTATATATATGGCAGGCACTGCACATAATGGAAAGTGATCCTAGATAAATGCAGTAATGCAGAATTATTTAATTTCCAGTAATAGATTCTATGCCATCTACATATATGTAATAGAGCTCATATTAAATTGTCAATTATTGATTGTTTTTAGTTACTGAAGTTTATCCTGGAACATTTCCTGCGGGTTGAGTCCGTAATACAGCGTCTGTCCGTCCACTGAGGCCCAGGCCATGCGTTCAGTGGTGAATTTGGCACCCCAGTCCCCACTCGGTGCTACCACAATGGCCCCGCCTCCACCCTGTACACGTTCACGCATGTACTCAAGAGAGACTTCCGCTGCTCCAGAGGCAGGCTGTCCTAGTTGGGGAAAACCGTGCATACTGTATTAATTAGTTTCACACATCTCTTTATATACATAAATGAATGCACTTACAGGTGTATGACAACTAACCAGTAATAATATATGTGATTTTAATGTGGTTGGAAATTAAGCTTATGGCAGCTGACACACGTTAATGTTTTTAATTTTTTTCTTTTTTACGGTATTATAGGTTCCTTTATCCTCTATAGGTTCCTGGTGGAAATAGTTGGGGTCTAAATTTCAGACCTTAATAATAATCTTGTCATGGTTTAATGGAACTTTAAGACAAATTCCACCTTTGTGCTTGTACTTGATGAAGTGCAGTTATAAAAAGATACCAGAACATGATGCATTTGTGGAGTACATAGATGTGCAGTGCACGTTTGGTTTAAGAGGATCCAATTAATAAAACACAACACTACACTGTGGTAATGAACAGAAAAGACAATAACAATTTAGTTTGACATACCACAATGCAGTTGTCAATGATGGAACAGAACATACAGGGGAGACTAATGGTTAGAAAATGATGTAATGATGACACAAAAAGACATGGGAATATATTTAGAATAGATTTGACAGAATAAGTGACTAAAGAAAATCATAAAAAATTGAACTGTCATTTAAATATGACAAACTATCATCAATTTCTTATTTGTAATAAAAATTCAAGCTATGTATGAAAAATCATAAAAATAAGCATTTGGTGAATATTAAAAAATATTCATAATATATTATTTATTCAATAATAAATGAGATAATTTATCTGATAACACTGATCTTGAGCATTATGTGAATTTTTAGTCAACAAAAATTCATATTCATGTTTCCATAAGATTCTGGGGTTCATTGACTCACTCAGGAATGTGCCCATAGTAACGACTTCACCAGAAACTGAAAATTGGCCAATATGTTTCACTAAATGTATTATAAATAAAAAATAAATAAATAAAAACAATTCTTGCCATTTGCGTCATTACCAAATAACGCTCTAGCAAAACAATAGCCCTGCTGACCCCTACATTGATATTGCCTCATTATCTACCAGCCACAGATGCAGATTGCACAAAAGTCCCCTCCTTCCCCAACACCAATTAAAATGACCGGCAGTCCAACGTTTTGCATAATATTCATTTAATATGGTCACAGTAACCCAGCAACTGCATTGATTCCTTGCTTATAATGTGTTTTGATACAATCCACTTAACTGAGTTCAGTGGGAATGGTGCAAGCAAAAAGAAGAAGCGTGTCAGAACAAGGATGCTTGGACACTAATGACCCGGAGTGTAGGTGGACTAATATCCTGCCTCAATGTCAGCAGGGCTTATTCTGAAATATCAGAATCGAAGATATGTACGTTTACCCACGTCCTTTAAGCCACAGTGTTGTAGAGGCTAATCATGCTCCTTAAAACGTTTCCAGTGCCTCCAGTGTGTTTCCATCGACATTGCATTATCCTGTGATGTATAGTACCACACAAGGAACTTCCCTGGCTATTAGAACAGGCAGCTATAGGCGAAAGGAATAATACCGGGAATGAGGGAGATGGGGTTGATGGGTCTGATGGTGAGGGAGCTAGAGGAGATGGGTCTGATGTGGAAGGGGCTAGAGGAGATGGGTCTGATGGTGAGGGAGCTGGAGGTTATGGTTCTGATGGTGAGGGGGCTGGAGGAGATGGGTCTGATGGTGAGGGGGCTAGAGGAGATGGGTCTGATGGTGAGGGAGCTGGAGGTTATGGGTCTGATGGTGAGGGAGCTGGAGGTTATGGGTCTGATACTGAAGGGGCTAGAGGAGATGGGTCTGATGGTGAGGGGGCTGGAGGAGATTGGAATGATAAGGCAGCTGGAGGTGATGAATATGATAGTGAGGAGGATGTCTGGACAAATGACACAGACTGATTCACAAAACGGCATTAGCGGCATTTATCCTTGGGTACGTAAATTTCTGTGGTGTACATAAGCTGTACTTGAATGATAGTACAAAAGGACATGATACTGCATATTCTCCCATTTTTATACCGATTTGATATAACAAGCAAAGTACATTCAATTGACACTGTCGTTCACAATGCTGTATGTATCCCACACCTTACGTATACTGCATAATGCATTATATGACCAATTAGATCATTTGTACACAGTGACTGTAACATGTGAATCAGTAAAGGGGTCTGCAATTATTTATCCTACGTTTCCTAGCCTACCAAGGATATCGCATAGAAAGGAAATTAAAAGTTAATATTAATAAATTAGTTTTATAGCGATGCATTATATTTCCACACACACACTGCATTTTTGGTCTCGCTGAGGTCTTCTAAGGGCCACCACCTCTTTGACCCTGATGTCTCCAGCTTCTGACCTGCTTAGGTGGTTCAGGTGGCTCTGGGGCAGAGCAGTGTGTTCCAGGCTGGCCAGGACATATCTGACAGGAGCAGGTGTAGATGGATGTGACAGATGAGGGGTGATGGTGGGGAGGCTAGTGGAGATGTGTATGGGGAAAATACATCTTAGTTTCACTTCTCCTTTAATAGACATTAGAGTGAGGCTCTAATACAAATGTAATTAACCACTTTGTGTTTGGAATGCCTGCTTCACTCAACATACTAATGTATTAGCATTTTTACAAAAACAGCCCATTCAGCCCA
>JAOYSI010073132.1:0-20392 GCA_025775065.1 Hiodon alosoides | reverse complement strand
AGACCGCAGCGTCACCACACTCAGGCTAACAGCAGTTCAGCCACAGGTTTAACCTGGCCCCGGAGCTGTAGGTGGAGGCCTGGGTCAGACAGCAGATCATTAAGAGTGACACAGAGGTGGAACACAAGCGACCCACAGACGGGCGCAGTGCAGGTAAAATCTTAAGGCTGGGAAAGGGCTTCTGAACACAAAAACCTGATTTCATTCTTAGTTGGTAAACTTCACCTGAAAATACTCAATACTACAAAATCCTACAGCTTTAAATACGGTGAGACGTTAAAAGGCAATATCTAGCTCTAATGAAGTCATTCCAGAAGAAGGGAAAGAAATTTGACCCAGGACCTCCAATCAGACGGTGGAGCTTTGTAACTTAACACCCAAGCGTACTACGGGGCAAGGGGGGCGAGCGAGAGAGCGCTCAGGAATTGCTGTCGTACCAGGCACCTGTTCCAAGTCTTCTGCAGTGAACCCACCGTAGGTCAGGAGACGTTAAACACACAGACCTGACACACACCCTGTCCAAATCCATGCAACACACAGACGCTCAGGCCATACCAATGTGTGATCGACATCTGTTCCAGCACAAGAAAATTAGGGCTTTTTTTTAGAATCCCAAAGGGAAGGGGCGCACAGTGCAATTGGTGTGGTGGAGTTGAACGGCCAGGTGACCGGGCCTTACCTGCGGCCTCCAGCAGCGCCTCCAGCCTGGCCTGTGTCTCTGGGTCCACGGTCCGTAGGTCCACTCCGTCTGTGGTGCTGGACAGGAGCAGCTCTGAGGCAGTCTTCAGCATAGGGTTGTCTAGGTCCTCCTGGTCCAGTATGAAAGACTCCACCTGAAGACGGGAGACCACAGAATGCACACGTGGCTGCTCATACTCCACGATTTGAAATAAACCCATTATGAATTAATAATGCACGCAGTAGCTAGTTTAACAGAAATCAAAAGCAACAGCCTGGCTAAGTATGGCTTACCGAGGAAAATACGTGAGGGCATTTCTTATCGAAACGTAACTAAATTATTAACTTGCATTATAAGTTCAGTCAGGGTAAAAAACACACTGTTGATTTTGCTCCACTGTGAATAAATGTGTTTGTGTCACTCCAAACTTGAGGTTGATTTTCAATAGTTCCGCCACGCTGGTGACTTGAGTTACCAAGTTACACACTGCACATTCTAGACAAACAAGTGTATACTGTACATGGCATCTGACAAATCCAGTGGTTTCATTTAATCCATTTTAGTTTTTTTAAAGGGTTCACACGACAAGTATAATGAGGACAGGATCAGCCCCAGAGATCTACCACAGGCTACATAGAAAAATTGTAATAGCCTGTAACATTCTTCCGCTCTATGCGTTTCCAATTTAATTAATTTATATTTTTATACTGGCTTTCTAATATTAAAAAAATATTCTATTAAGAGACGTCGACTTGACCTTAGTGTCAGGTAATGTTTAGCACCTCTGGAAACCAATGAGTGTGAATGGATAAGGCATAGGCATATACTTGCACATTATTTACACAGCAGAAGGATCTTATCAAGGGCAACTTGAGAGAGCCGACAGCTACTTTGTAGGCGTTTATACAACTAGATACTTCCTGAAGCAGCAGTTACCCCACTGGAACTCGAAACTCCAGTTGCCTAATCACTGCACCACCTGCTGCCCTGAACAAATGAAACCAAGACTCAGACCATGCACGCTGCCAGGATAACTGGAATAAATGTCCATGGCACTACCCTAGTGCAGCTCACATCAGCCTGTCAGCGATGGGACGTTACCAAGTCCTCCCGGGGAGCACGGCAACTCCAGCACCCTTCTCTTCCACACACTCCCCGACCAGGACGTCGGTCTCGGGGGTCAGACCGGAGTACAGTGCCCTCCCAGCGATACTCACTGCTGACAGAGCGAGGCACTGAAACGCACGCTGGCTGACAGGCTTCCAAGACGGTGCCAGTCGGCCCCCGCAGAGGGCGGCGTGTTTATATTTATAGTGATGGAAATTGTCTATCAAAGCGTAGGTTGTTTCGCCAGTGTGGCTATGCCGCAGGTAAAGGGAGGAAGACAAACAGGAAAAATGTAAAAATAGAAGCTGTCCGAGGAGGAAGGAGGAGGTGGGTCAGACTTTTCCCTTCACTGCTCATCCCTCCATTCACCACTCTGTGTCTTCTGGTGCCATGCTGTACTGAAGTGGGGCTGGTACATACCACAAAGCTCGCTGACCAATCGGGATTGTTCAGAAGAGCACCAGGGAACCTGCCATTTCCACCCTCAAGACAGCACAATTTCAATGAAACTGCACAAACCATTTAAACAAGTCCCTGGGTCGTTGTCTACGTGCCTTTCTGGAATAGTGTGAACTATTTTAGACAGAGTATGATTCCCATTTTCACCAGTCCATATTATGGAACTCCCAAAAGACCCTGTGTCCATCTTTGAGCTCTTGCTATGAACCAGTACTGATGAGACGCCTCTTGCCAGCTCTATAATGAACTCAAAGCAGCGCAAATCTGTGCTCTCGAGTCTCTTTGTATTCAGTGAATTCAAGTATTCTTTAGAGGGTTTGGGGTAAAAGGGTAGGTTGTGGTCACTACAAAAGTAATTTTAAAAGTTCACAGATGATTTTAATTTCCACCTTTATATTGCCTCTCCACCAGGAATGGGAATTACTAATGCATAAAAGTACAAACTCCGAACATAACTTCACATCAGTATGCTAAGTTTCACCGGCCTTTTCAAACATTTCAGTTTTTAATGCATTTAATCACGGATTACGATTATATTAATAACACATCTGTGATATTCTTTACAGTTCTGTAGTAACGTATGAGAGCGCTTTTAAAACACCTTAACTTTAACAACTCCCCACCACATTAACATTTCTGGTATTTTAGCAAATGTCAATTTATTCAAAGCCTATAACAGCCATTCACTCCTGTAAATACTTACTATCCCATGTGATGTATATACAACTGAAATTCGAAAGAAATGGACTTGCCCTGGCAGGTGTAATAAAGAATAATTGGCAATAAAATTGTAAAAGCTTGCTTATCAACAGTAAAATTAACAAATTAAAACATATCTCGAATCCATAACACTGGCTGAACACACCTCCTTTGACAGGCATTTGAAAATGTCAATAAGCTGCTGTTTTGACAGAAGGCAGCAAGAGTTGCAACAAACTTACGGACCATATGAGAAATGATGTCATTATCTCAGGAATTATTACCATATTTTACTTTTAAAATAACCATTTGAAGAAATGTCAGGTGCCGATGAACTGAGAAAGGTTGAGTTTGTAGGTGGGATCCGTGGCGAAGAGCAGAGATGCATTAGCAAAATTTAAATTTGCCAAATTGGACAGAAAAGTATATATAACATTTCAGTTTTTTTATCATCAGCGATTCAAAATGTATAAAATAAACAAAAACGAAGCAAAACGCAAATCCCCATCTTCCACCTTCTCGTTAAACTAGACGCGCAACATTGATTTCGAAACAATTTCGCTGTTATTGGGAGGGGTGCGGGACTGCTGACTGGGGTGAATCCAGACGGCCACAAACGCACTTACGTACTTCCCACAACCCCAGGAGTCACATGAGATTGACAAATCAGACAGACAAAGTAAGCCAATTAAGGGCGTGGTCTCCGTTTTTCTAGGAATAATCTTTGCAGAATAAAACAATTATGGCAATGTAACCAAATGACAGGAGCGCCATTAAAACTAACCGAGAAACCACGGAATGCAATTAAAGCCACTTCGGCACATTGCTTTGCAATGAGCTTTCGGTCTGACCGTCTGGTGTTCTACAGGCATCTGGAGGCAGAAGCGGAGACAATCAACACAACTTCATCCGGGCAGTGCCACTGAGCAAGTGCATCTGTGTGTGTGAGCCTACCTCTCCGGAGATCACTTTTCCATAGGCCTATACCATTCACCCATTCATTTTCTGTTACCACTAACCAAATCCAGGCCAGGGCCCAACCCCGCACACATAACGCTTGAGGTAGGGTACAACCAGAATAGGACGGCAGTCTATCACAGAGCAGGAGACGGACACAGCCACAGACTTATATCTGTAGGGTGAAATGACGGGTCTAAATGTCATTGGTGATTTTAACATACAGGACTGCCAGCCCCATGCTACAATGCACAGACCAACTAGTTAACTGCACAGCTTCTCCAGCAAGAGACTCTCCTGTCCCACATTCACATACTACAGAGTGCTTCACTGTTCAAGCACTCCAGAGTTTTAGGGTTGCTCGTCAAAGTTTGGGTTGTCGACTCTAAAAACTAAGTGGTAATTTCCAGTGAAAACCCACGTCCCGCTCCATCCCCTTTTCAAAGTTTACACTTCTCCCATCTACTTCCTAGCTATGGCGGACACAGCTAGCTGACGGACTTGAGCGCCATATCCGCTAATTGATCTTAGCCTCTCGGCGAGGGGATAATCATGGCGAACGTCAAGCGTTTCATGGTTTACGTTTTCCACCAGTGAGGAAGGCGAGCGACTTTCTGTCCTGGCATTCCCTTTAATACGCCGTCACAGCGCTGATGGCGTTCAAGACTCCGTAGAGCTGCGTCTCCAGCAGAGCAGCCTCTGCATCTGGATCCATTTACAGCCGAGACACGGGCTTTCTCTTCCGTGCGTGCTGCCTAGGGTGTGGTGCATTAGTGTAACGAAGGTCAGTATTACTGGCAATAGAAACGATCCTTCCAAAAACACAGGGTACACGGGCTACATTTCCTTCTCTTACGGTCAGGTATCTGTAGGCAACTCAACATCAACATTAAACCCAACAGTTAAACAGTGCAAACACACAGTCGATTCGATGCAACAAAAAAAAAAAAAAAAACACAGAAAATGTGAAAGTCTACAAAAAAAACCAACAACCTCTGCCGGACCTTTATGTTTTGTCCATTAACCACATAATTCAGCTAATTGGATCAAATTGAAAACGTGTTACTTTAATGTCTTGATTAATGAGCAGCTTGGTTTAAACATGACATAGCTAGAACCTTCATGACCATGTGTGCGCTAGGAAAAAAGTGAAGGTATGTAGGCACAAATTACATCCTTGGGAGCAAATGCTCAAGCACGTATGCAATATATTCAATTTAATGCTCAACACACCCCGTGTGTTGTCTATGCTCAGTGTTGCATTTCCACTCACAACAACGTAACACAGGGCTTACTGCTGAACTTCACCCTCAAACACACCAGCGATGAGTTACGCAGTCGACATCGAGTTTCAATATGCGCTTGTCTCATTCAATTTTCGCCTTACTGAGAACTTTTTAGTCTTTATTTACATTCATCCGAAACTTGTTTATTTTAGTGGTCAATAACATACGGGCAATTGACACGACACACAAACCTTTAGCAAGTAAAAGCATAGAAGCTTTACAATATTCCCATTTCATGGCAATTTAACATCTACCTGCGTTTGAAAATGAGCACTGTGTTTCAAACAAACTCATCACCATACATTGATAAACGTTGGAAGCTTTTGGGCCATTTCATTGGAAATGCTTGCAAAAAAGCCGATTTAAGCACATTCGCATCTTGAGTATAACAAATCTCTCTTCTACGCAGCCAGCAATGTATGGCTCATGTAAGGGAATGGAATACCTGAAGCACAAATAACTGTTCATTTAAGTAATTTACACTGTAAAAATGGTTCATGTTTACACTATTAATGTACTTTATTCTGCTATAAAACAAGGTCAGACTGAAAAACTGAAGGTGAAATGGCAAAAATCTAAAATAAAAACTGATCTGATTTTAATCATTTTGTTTTAATTCTTGTGCATTTGAATAATGCAAACTACAAAAAAAAAACGACATAAGTTAAGACATATCTCAGAATAAAACTTCACAAGCACTTTCACAGAATGTGTATGGAAAAGGAACGCAGCACAAATGACCCGTGTGGGCTGTAGTTCCGTCGGGACTCCAAAGCCTAATAATGAGCAGTAATCCCCATTAATGACAGTTCCCGGTGCATACGGGTGCCGATGCACATGCTCACATGAGCTGGAAAGGCCTGGAAAAGCATCTGCCTAATCCTGGACTTCAGGTTCGACCCTGCAGCTGTGCTAGCCCTATGCAACACCTAGGTTTTAGCTGGGACTTCAGTAAACACCTGAAAATGTGCAACATGCAAAAACGGTTCTAATATAAAACGGGAACTTCTCAAAACCGGCAATTTTTATGTATAAAGTTTTAAATTATACCACGGTCAACCCCCCCACCCCCAAACCCAAATTCACTCTGACAGCTGTCACAAGTGACTTTCTCCACATAAGCAGGGAGGACAGGGTAAGGCCTGACAACTGTCGCCTCTCACCGCCACCTCCCACTATCTGTTCCACTGAACACTATACCCACTGTTCACTGCAACTACAATTCCAGTGCTCCAGTCAACATCGTTGCTGCCCCCGACTTGAACAGAAGGTGTAAACCTCAAATTCTATCAAACGGTTCCAACTGGCCTGTTTCACATTAACCTAAAACTCACAGCTCATACACAATAGCAAAAATAACATGTATGTGTGTGCATGTTAATGGGTTATTAAGTTGGAAGACAAAATAATGGAATCGCCTAACGAAAAAGGACTCAAAGTAACCAAATCGCAATTAAAACCAATCCTGTATATGTCAGGGAGACGGGCATTGAACAGGATAGTTACCAAAGAACTGAATCTACACCTCCGTGACCCAGTCTCCACAAATACTGTATGCCGTGAGTTTCACAAAGCTTATATTTTTGGTAGGAAACCGCTTATAACCAAGGCCAATGTGCAACAGCGCTTAACCTGGTGTAATAAGCACTAAATCTGGACTTATGAGCAGTGGAAGACAGCAATACGGTCTGATGATGAGCATGACTTTTTCAGGACAGGTCTATGTTTTGAGAAAGGAAGTCTTAGACCCACTCTGCCTGTTCCCAACTGTTAAATATGGTGGTGGGTCTGTTATGATAAGGGCAGCCATCTCGTGGGAGGCGTTAGTACAAAGCCACGTTAGGTGGCCAGGTGCATCCTATAGTGCAAACATGAATTCCTCAAGATGTTCGTATATTTCAAAACAGTAACACTCCCATAGACAGTTAAAACCGATTCAAGAATGGTTTCATGAACACCAGGATGAAGTCAAACACCAGATCTGAACCTTTATGGGGAAGTTCTAGAATGTAGTGAGGAAAAGACTTCCACCTCTTATCACTCAAAGAACTTTCCTTCTTGAAGAATTCCAATATCTAACTAAAAACAGCTCAAAACTTATAAAGGAGGGATTTAAACTGCCTAGCGGTCCATTGTGTTCATCCATGTTCAACCCCTGTTAGTAGTATTGTATGGATAATCTTGTGATACACTGAAAAGACAGTAGATTGTACACTGCAAATAGGAAGTGGGAAAGCAGAGAAGCGGTGCACAATTGGCCGAGTGCTGTCCAGGTTAGGGTGGGTGAAATCGACAGGCCTTCTCTTGGCTTGTCACTAACCAGCGTCCCCTGGCCACGTGAGCGGCTCTGTTGGTAAAGGAGTTCGCCTGAGCGCAGACTAAGCCCCATGAGCTGGATTTCGCAGGTTTTAATCCAGCTTGTGTCATCTGCAACCAGGAGAGCACAGCACAACTGGCAGAGCAATGCCCGGGGCTGGTTGGGTGAACTCGGCAGGGCTTTGCCCAACCTCGCGCTAACCAGCATCTCCTCTAGGCTTCCCAGGCACCTGCTAGCTAACAGTGTTGTCAGGAGGGATTGACCTCTCCTCCAATGGGCGCCGAAACTCATGCAGAGCATCGAAGAGACAGGTGGCTCGAAAGGGGCTAGCTTAGAGGAGACTACTGGAACTTCCAAAACCTCCAAAAGTGTGGTGGCAGGGTTCATAGTGATGAGCCGAAATGCATTAGCAGAATTGGCGAGTCAAATTTGGGAGAACACACACAAAATTTAATTCAAAAAACAAATTAATGGTTACAAAAATGATGCATTCCAAATGCCAAGCATTCCCTTAAGCATTTATGACAAAACATTTCAAATTTATCTTTAAAACGCTATGTGAACTAATTTTCTAAAACCTATTTAGTCACTGTAACTTATATTATGCTAATGAAAACTAAAATATTCTTATTGTGAAAGAACCTGAAAATATCATAGCAATCACCAGAAATCTTGCCAGACAGGCAAGATGTCAAGGAGGAAAGTGGGCCGTGAAGAGCCATAGACCATCTCTCTCATCAGAAAGGCACATTGCAGGCCTCCTAATGGTAGGGTTTTATTTTAAAATGCAATGATATTTTACGTAATTGAGAAATACACCAATTTGTGTGAAATGCTTGCATGTGATCCTAAAGCAGCAACACCACACACAGGGCCAGTATGGAAGCAATACAATTGTTCCATTAGGAGTCTTTTTTAATTGGGCAAAATATTACTAACAAAAAAGTACATAAAACTACATAAAACATTGTGAATTCAGTTTTAACGTAAAACTTAAATCCCTGGCAGCCCAACTACTCCCTTACACCCAGTCAACCCATGGTTCACAGTGACAGACTACTATAAGGCGTTTATAAGGTATGTTTCATAAAGCAAAAAATTAGTTTGTATGAGAAAAGGAGATGATTTAAGTGAGAACCGACAGGCGCGTGTGAAACCAAACAAGATGCGGGAGACATGGAGTCTTTACATTCGGAAGGCAGAATGACGTTTAACTCATTCCGATGCACATGTGTTTAGCTAGTTTGTAGGAGAGAGTTCGGCATAAAAATTGCTGTGTGAGCGAACAGACATTAACCAACCCTCTACAAGATCTGAAAAACTCGCAGAGACAGTTCGTCTGCACTATTTAAACACGAACAGTGGTTAGCTGGTGTTTGTGAAACACTATACTGTGTCATCTAATCGTTTATAATACCAGGGCACGCTGATATCGGTCACTTCGACAGCTAAACAGCATTGGAGGCTGTCGAGGAATTGGCAAAAACAGCTTATACAATATTAAGTGACGTCATTTTTTCAGGAAATATAAAAATCGATGTTAATTAATCATAAGAACACGAATGTCACGCTTATTAAACAGTTAAACTGCAAAGTTGAGAACGTCTGAGACGGCACAGTCGCTACCATCTCAGCCACCCCACCACTAGGCCCTAACCGCAGCCTTCAAGATAAATAAACCAACTTTCTTTTTGTGATTGGTTAAATAAGCCCGTGCCCGTGATACGCTCTCATTATAGAAGATCGTCTATACACGATTTATTAGGCACTGGTAACATTTAGGCTAAAATGGTGGTTGTTTTTATGTAATTTCTTCGTGGGAGGGAGGGGGTAGGTTAGCTAGATGGCTAAACTGTGCATGTAAGCTCACCTCAGAGACCTCGTCTTCGTCGCTGCCGGATCCCGCACCGGAGGAAAGCACTGCTGCCGCAGCTAATTTAAAATCCAGCCTGTCTGTAGTGGGCCCACTGGGCTCGCCAAACAAACAGACTTTTTTTCCACCGACACCAATCCCTATACTCCCGAGTCCGGCTCCGGTTGTGGCCCCTACCCCCATCCCTACCGCAGGGGAGCGCGGAGTCACCGAGTCAATCTCGTCCTCGAAGCCGTCTGTCAGCATTGCCGTCCCGGCTACTGCATCCTGCATACTTTTCTCAATAATATGTGTATAAACAAGCGTAATATTATTCTAAACTCCCTTCAGGTTAATATTTGTTTATGAATTACGGCGTTTTTACTTCAGAAAACCCCGAAACTCTCCTTAAGCGAGAAGAGAATCTCTTTCCCCACAGCCATTAACTTTCTAACAACCTAACATACTACGTACTTTTCACATGAAACCCCGCCTCTAATCAATATTGATTATAATACGATTGGCAAATCCAACAAAATTCTCAAATTCTATTGGTTACAATGAATGCTCATCAAACGCAAGTCTGTAGCGTCAAGTTAGGTTTACCAGTTTCTCGGGGTTTTGAGCTTACTACGTCAAAAAAAATGAATAAATATTCTAAGGCGATTGGACTCAAGCACGTCCGTCTCAAATTCCCACCCACACGATCCGCCTAGTTTTATTTTAATTGAAAATGTAAAGGTTAATTTGGGTTATTCAAAAAGTTGAACAACTGTCAGACTGGAAGTATATGTGTCTTGTATTAGTAGATGGCTACATTTAAGATGATTAGTCAGCTGAACTGGCCGGCTGGCCAGTCTTTTTCTTGTCAAATTCAGCGCATTAGCTTTCTAGCCTGTTAGCTAGCTAGGAGGTGGCTACTTAGGTTCTCCTGCTTTCTATCTACCCACTACTCCAATGTAAATGTTATGGTTGTAGCTTTTGTAAACTGTTTAAGACTACCTCGTCCGTTTTCGTTGAAAGTCGGACTGAAAGGGGGCAACTGACCGCGATAGTGCGCATAAATACGCAGTGTATTATATTTGTAATTTCCGACTTTCGCAGCATGCCATTGCTCCTGGCAAATGTGTAAACGTATGGGAAATGTAGTTCTGATGTTCATGTTGCAACCCCATTTTATGTATTCTCAGATTATATATATCCATGTCGTATGTATTCCTGGCTATAACTGAAATCCATCTTCGGAGGCATGTTATACTGCAGTTGATGTCCTCATGCGATCTGAAAACGGATTAATTTTCAATCTGGCCCAATGCGTCGAACAAATATACCGTTAAGAGTATAATTATTTTTGTATAGATATTGACCTAAACTATTAGGTATTATGGATGTTTACTTTCATTGTGGCTTCATTTAACAGTTAATACAATGGGAAACGTTTTCCATTTGGGGAAAGGTCGTGATGGTCTGGAAAACACCGTTCACCTAAAATCTTAATCTCAGAGTGTTTATATTCCCATTGTAACTGATTCAGTGACATAACCCTTCAATTTTGTGTCAAATTTTGTTTATAGCGTTTTCGATTGAAACCATTATTGAGTTTATACCAGTATTCTTCTAAATGGAGTACAACTCAATTCATGTTGTTTTCTTTTACACAATACATCCAGAACCTTCTAGTTTTGGTAGATATTTTACTGTGATGTCTTAAACACTGCCATCTTATGGTTTTATGGCTGCCTGTTGCAGCTTTCTAGTTCAACAATTAAGCCCTGTCCATGTTAACAGCACAGTGCCACATAGTGGTCACTTCCAGTGCCATACATCTCAATGACCGTCTCTACCATGAAATTAGTATCTAAGAGGGAATGGAATGTTATTCTGCCGCAACACAAATATACATTTATTTTTGCTGACATAGGCTTAATTTTAATAGCCCCTCCAATAGTGTACAACTACTTTTCATTTGCAGGACGATGCGATGAGTCCAAGCAGCAGTACCAACACCAACCAACTTTTCCGTGGTACCAAATGAATGCAAATCTCATTACAAACTTTACAAATATCTTGCAAAAAAATCACAGAAGTGACA
Organism: Hiodon alosoides; assembly: GCA_025775065.1. Lineage (NCBI taxonomy): Eukaryota > Metazoa > Chordata > Actinopteri > Hiodontiformes > Hiodontidae > Hiodon > Hiodon alosoides. Next base: position 8,944 of record JAOYSI010073132.1, on the reverse strand, counting down.
TAACATTGTCGCATAAGAACCGAATCCCCTCTCACAAGCAGCACTGTGTATTTAGATTGCTTTTGCGAAATTCTGTCCCTATGCTGTGCACATGCCGACAGATTTAATTAAATATCCCCTATTGGTTGTGTTGCTTGTGATCAGGTTAGAATGTGAATGTTTAAATTTATTTTCCAACATTTTCAAATTTTAAACATATTATGAGCTTAGTTTAGTTACGACCGAGAATTTCACGTGACGTCTGAGACAGAACCTCTCACACCACTGTAAAAATATTTGAACGTATCGTTTCTGGACATAATTTTGAAAACTTCAGGTACGAACGTGTCTATCTCTGGGTATCCCATAGCTGTTATATTTTTTTAGACGGATCGAAAACTTTTGACCGAACTTCTTGGTTGTTGTTGAGGGAGGAGACAATCAGCAACGTCATTCGTTGGGCGTGGTCAACAACACCGGAGTACATTGCGCAGACTCTCATCCTACGGAAGACGAATATTGTTTTACGTACCTTCTCTGAATAATACGGCTTGAAATAAGGTAACTGTGTAGATTTGTTTGTCTGGCAGATTATATGTATTTATTCAGTGTTTTTAACGTTTTTGGGGTCTTTGGTAGGAACTCTATTTTTAATGCTATTATATATGAACGGCCCCTCGCTTTAGGGTAGTCTTTTAGGCCTGCTGTGTGCCTTTGTCTGAGCTGGATTGCGGAGATTAAACCCGTGGATATTATATGTTTAGTATAAATTTAGGACTGCGAATTGTTATGCTGTCGACTTTAATCATTGAGTATCCGTATAATACACTCTGACAAAATAAGGTAGGTTGTGGTGAGGGTTGTATTTGTTGATATGAGCGGGATCAGCGATCTAAAATGTCGGCACCGCCGGCGCAGCATGGGTGAAACCATGCTTCCCTTTGTCAAATGCGATGGCCTGATAGAAGTAGAATTTAGCGGAGAATTTGTCTATTAATGTATTTTTTTTTGTTTTACTAAAGTATTGTGACTGTATACCACTTTCGAATACGCCAGTTTGGTCGTGTTTTGCATTGTGGATCAGCTGTGTTTTTTAACTGAAATGCGTAGCCAACCGACCCAATTTTCCAATCGAAATTAGGACGATGTCTAAAAATACTAATTCCTATAGGCTTATTTGATTGACGGGAACATTTTAAGAGATGGCACTGTTTAGTTACCTAGATCTCAAACTTAAGAATTATGATTATTAATTTCCATCGTCAGATTGTACTTGCTAATGGTAAATTTAAATTATACCATATATGCGATTACTTTTGTTTTTGGAGCACGTGTAAGAACGACGTGGCAACATCGGTCGTTGTGTCTCAAGCCATTTCGTGCTAGCGGTTTCCGTCGGTGAAGGCATTGCAGTTTTAATGATACTTGTGCTATGGTAGTTTTTTTGTTTACTTACTTGTGTAATTGTGTATTGTGTAAATCAAGTTATTCGCAGGAAGTGTGCACTTATGCAAGTCAATTTACTCCATTAACCGAAGGAAGATACATTTTTCAGATTATAACAACCTAATATTGTACTTTCATGCAGGTGCTGACTGACCATGGCCGACGGAGAGGGATTTGTGGTGCGTGTTCGGGGACTGCCTTGGTCTTGTTCAGTGGATGAAATTCAGAGATTTTTCTCAGGTACAATTCCTCTCCCCGACACATACAGTACTCAAAGTAATGCTTTAAAAAGAAATGTCTAACAGTTTTGTATGTCCTCTAGACTGTAAAATTGCAAACAATGCCACCAGCATCCACTTCACCTACACACGAGAGGGGCGACCAAGCGGAGAGGCTTTCGTGGAGCTGGAGTCAGAGGAAGACCTGAAGATCGCAGTCAAGAAGGACAGGGAAACCATGGGGCACAGATACGTGGAAGGTGCGTGAGATGCTTCGCCTCTCGGGAGCGGTAAGCGAAATCGAGCATGCGGCGGTCCGGAGCTAATGCTGACCCGTGTCCGCCCTTGTCCCAGTGTTCAAATCTAACAACGTGGAGATGGACTGGGTCCTGAAACACACTGGTCCGAACTGCCCGGAGACGGCGGGGGACGGGCTGGTGCGTCTGCGAGGGCTGCCCTTCGGCTGCAGCAAGGAGGAGATTGTCCAGTTTCTCTCAGGTATGCGTGGGTCACTCACTTCCGCTCTTGTGTACCGTAACGCACGCTTGTTGGAGTATTGATTATTGGGCTCAGTCTTGTATTTCTGTGTGCAGGGATTATATTCATTGCATGTTGTTAAGTATAGTTAGAGCTATATCCATTCTTAAGTTTTTAGCCAAAAAGAAATGAGCGTTATCATTGTTTAAGGCTCGCCCCCTTTCCAAAATCTGCACGTGAATCATACTTCTAGTCTGCTATGTTACTCTGAGAGATTCTGGAACCCAGTGATGACGGTGGGCAAGAGCTCCTCTCACTTTGTCAGTCACATTGCTCCTCTTATATGGCGCATCTGTACCCGCTTTCCCGTTTCCAGTCTCTTTGTGCATCTTGCATAAGTCACCTTTTAAAGTGGAAGGATGTACCAATTGGTCCTCCAGTGTTTATGTCTGCTGCATTTCATAGGAGCCCTAAGGCTCTGTACAGACATTCTTTCATTCATTTTTCACACCAGTATGTCACAAATATCTGCTGTAAAATGATCACTAAATGTAAAATGATCACTGAAAGAACAGAGAAACGCTCGCCTGGTATGTGTAATGCATTGAGTGTGTTTTTTTTGCAGAAGAGAATCGTTAGAGAAAGAGAACGTTGTGATTGGGCATGTGATTTAATATGTCCCCCGCTGGGGTTATTTGTCCTTGGGTTGAAGGGTTGGAAATCGTGCCAAATGGGATAACATTGCCGGTGGACTTCCAGGGGAGGAGTACGGGGGAGGCCTTCGTGCAGTTTGCATCACAGGATATAGCTGAAAAGGCTCTAAAGAAACACAAGGAAAGAATAGGGCACAGGTGGGGATGGTTGGTTGGTTGGCTGGATAAGTTGCTTTTCTTATGGTATACACCTACAACAAACAATCTAATTCAGTTATGATTTTGTTTTTCTGTAGTAACAACGATTCAATCCACACACAAGCAAATGCATAGTCGGTATATGTAGAGGTGAAAGTATACACATGCTTATATATATTTTTTCAAAACTAGATAAACCTTCACAGCCTTTATGGGAGTATCAAGCAAGCACTGTAGAATTTAGATTCTCAAATTAGTGCTGAGCGATCAAAAATAATTTCCCTTATTATTATTATTATTATTGATCAACACACTGAAGCAGTCACCGTCGGTGAAGCTATGAAACATTTGAGCCTACTTTGGTGACTGCTGAGCAGTTGTTCCCTGACTAATACGAGCGTCTTTCATAACACACTAGGACCGCAGACTTGAACAGAAATAAAGCCTGTTTTTATTAGCTTGGTTATTATAAACTCCACAAACGCTGTGCACCGTATAGCATGTAGAACATAACCGTCCTGTGTTGAGAGAATGGTGGGAGCAATAGACGAGGGGGTGTGGGATGGTGGTCGCTCAGTACTAAGCCCGAGGTAGACACACAGGAGTCACACAGGTGTTACGCTCCCTCATGGCTACTCGTCACGGGGACCTGGATCCCGCAGTTACAGGTAATGCTCCTGAGAGGGCTACGGTGTGCAGGATGTGGCACTGCAGGAGTTCCACTATTCCACATCACCAGGACGATGGCATTGACACAGTGTATTTCCCATGTTTAGCTTTTCCCCAGGTAACCATAAGAAAAGTTGTCCGTTTTTATACCCTTACTTTTTCTAAATCTGAAGGTCAATGACGAGTACCTCCTTTTTCCCACAAAACTCCACTTAATTTAGGAGCTTTCAGAATAATAAATCCACGTCTAGTTATAAACTAATAAAAAGGCAAACCTGGACCTACATTGTCCTTTGTAACTGGCCCATATGTTGATCTGCTTTAACAAGTTGTCCGTAATATCAGTCACAGGAAGCTTGATTGGTATTGATGCCCCCTAGTTCCAACATTGGGTGTCTATGCTCTCAGGTACATAGAGATTTTCAAGAGCAGCCGTGCGGAGGTGCGGACACACTACGAGCCCCCCCGAAAAACCATGGGCATGCAGCGCCCCGGCCCCTACGACCGTCCAAGCGGCGGGCGTGGCTACAGCAGCATGGGGCGAGGAGGCTCTTTTGATAGGATGCGCCGCGGGGGCTACGGCGGAGGTGAGGCTGGTGAGAGTGGACCCTTTTTATTTTCCTTCAAGCGTTCCGTCCACCCTCCCAAGGACGGCGTGTGCACCTGTCCATCGCTGGTGTACACGGGGCCGGGGATTCTTGGAGAGGGTGTGCGCTTCAAGCCAGCAGGGCATTTCAGCTAGGGAAACAGATCAGGGTTAGGGGTAGTGCTTGCAGCCGTAGTCTGAGACCATGACGCATTCAGGACATGTAATAATGCGGAACGCCACATTGGACTCCATATAAACGTAGTTAAGCGTCTGCCTCTTGTCTTTCAGGCTGTGATAGTTATGATGACTTCAGTGAAGGCTATGGTTGTCAGCGGTTTGGACGAGTTGCTGAAGGCATGTTACGTTTTTTCCTACCACATTCATGCCTTTGGTAACCATTCGATAGCAGCTGAACCCTATTAAGTCGTCTATTTTGAGAACAACCAAGAAGAGGGTGTAAAGATTTAAACATGATTTGTGAGGCTGCTAGGCTTGAGGTCATGTAACCGGATGTCTTGTGTCTCATGCCTGTAGGTGTCTCGGATGGACGCTACAACGACAGCAGCTCTACCTTCCAGAGCACGACAGGTCATTGTGTGCACATGCGAGGGCTTCCTTACCGAGCCACGGAGACCGACATCTACAACGTAAGTACAGGGTCTCCAGCGCTTTCCAGGCCAGCGACGCTGCTCTCAGATCAGCGTTAGGGCATTTTTTTTAAAGGGCGCGCCACGTCTGGTCTCTCTCCCTCCCTGCAGTTCTTCTCTCCGCTGAACCCGGTGCGCGTGCACATTGAGGTTGGCCCGGACGGACGAGTGACAGGCGAGGCGGACGTGGAGTTTGCTACTCACGAGGACGCTGTAGCTGCCATGTCCAAAGACAAGGCCAACATGCGTGAGTCTGCCGTGCGTGCGTGGTATGTATGTTGGTGAGGCATGTACGTGTTGGCTGATGTTAACTCTGACTCCTTTCCTTCTCAAAGAGCACCGGTATGTGGAGCTTTTCCTGAACTCCACTGCAGGGGGCAACAACGGGGCTTACGGCAGCCAGATGATTGGGGCCATGGGTGAGTATAAGAATTAAGAGTTCACGTAATGCGTGGCCTGTACGTTTTTACATTTTTAAATTAATATTTTCTAACCGTTTTGTATTATCTGCAGCTAACCAATCAACGTATGGGCCTAGTAACCAGCAGCTGAGCACTGGCTATTCTGGGGGCTACAGTAGCCAGACCGGCATGGGGGGATACAGCGATTACAGTGAGTGTCAGCTCTGCGGGGATGGGCGGGGTGTGTCTCTTGCACAGCGTAACCGTAGGTGGGTAGGAACAGCTGCTGATGTGGGGATTCTGTCGCCTGCACGGGCATCGTTTGACTTGGTTCTGCTGCCTGCGCACCGAGTACTCGTTGGTCCTAAAGTTGGTATTTCTCTCTCCTGTCAGGTAATCAGGGCGGAATGAACAGCAGTTACTATGGCGGCGGCAGCCGGGGCTCTGCGGGGATGAACGGACTCAGCAGCATGAGCATGGGGGCGGGGTGGGGGATGTAGGGCTGAATTTTTCTGTTTTTATTTTTTTATTTACCCGTTTGACCCCGGGGTTTTCCCCCCAGCGTTACGAACAAAGTGCACATGGCGACCGCTACCTTTAAGTCTTGAAAGGCAATGAGCTTTTATATACACCTATCCCCCTTCTTACACTGGATGTATGTAGTTTTTTTGTGTGGGTCTTTTGCAAGATGGCCTGTGGCAGTCTCCCCCTCAGCCCTTGCTGTTCAGTGGGTAAACAGACTGCAGGCGTGAGTAACTGCCTTCCCTTTCTGTGTGAGTGCATGAATCAACACACCTTTGTAAATATTGTCGAAACGTGATCGCTTTGTGTAGCTGCACAAATGTACGGCCTTTGTTCCCCTCCCCTCCGTTAGGTCTAGGATCTTGCTGGTGTGAACCTGGAATTTTATATTGTTAAAGAGCATGTTTGAGTTGCTTTTTTTTTTTTATTTAATTAAAAAGAAACCGAGGGTTGTACGAATGTGGTCGGGTGTATCTGAAGACGCAATACAAATGGCAGAAAGTTATTTTCTTCTGTTGTGATGGAACTTTTTGATTCCCTCCATTGCGTTTGTTTGTGGCTTTTGTATTGCGCAGAGAAATAAACTTGTTGAACAGACTCTGACGTGGATCTTCTCACAGACTAGGTTGAGAAACGTTCATCAGAAAGACTTTATTTGCGCCAATAATCTCATAGAAAAGATCTGATAGAAAAGTGGTCCAAGCATGCTGAACAATGAGGAAAACTGCTTTGATTAGTGCTCAAAATTTAAGCTAGCTATGCAATTCACCAGATTTTTAAAATAGAAATCTTTCTTCCTGGTTAACTGTGGGCATGCTACTAAACCAGTTTATACAAAATTTCAGAGTTAAAATACTAGTTAACCTTTCCCTCTAAATACATTCCTCTGTCATTTTTGAAGAAATGTATTCAACTGTAGAGGTTGTCTACAATTAAGACAGTGATGTGTTGCTGCTTTGGAACTGTTGTATGCTAATAGTTGATTGGCTTCAGGCTGCTTTATAAATGCTATATACCACTTAGCAACAACAAAAGTATTTAGATTTAACAAAATTACTTTCTCTGGTATTAAGTTGTTACTTCCATACAGCAACGTCTCACTCATTTCTAGTAGAAAAACAGAAAGATTGTCAACTAAATTTACGGTTTAGAATTTGAACCCCATACAATCACTGAATTCCAACTGCCTTGTGTTTACATTCACTGTACAGTTATATACATTAAATACGCATCAATGATTACTTGTTAATTCTGTGGTGATGTAGTAACACTTAGTCAAGGGCCTGACCTCAAACAACCGTTAGCATGTGGAATTAAAATGTGAGTGGTGCAAGTGACTGGCGGCCTTCCAAGACCAGGGTTGAGTGGCTGTGGAATGTCTCAGTTCACAAGAAAAAGTACAGCAATTAAGTGTTGTTAAAACCAAATACAAATCCCTTGACCAGTCCCAGAATTTGTACAATCTATTTTAGCACTAAGCTCAAAGGCACAGCACCTACATAGTGGAGAACTTATTTATCAAGAGTCTGCTTCCCATGTCTGTCTGGTTAACACATTTCACTCACAGCCCTATTAAAATTACCACTGCAGTGTTTCATCCACATTTAATATAACGGACAATTGCCTACCAAATTCGTTGAATTATACTGAATGGCAATGGACAAACCTAATCACTATACAATTTTAGGTACCAATGAAAAGAAGGTATTTCTCCCCATAAAAAAGCACACCCCTCCATAGGTGCTTCTAGTTTCACCAAATGTTTTGTGACCGATTTCTTACAAGCGATATGAACACCACCACCCCGCTCGGACAGCGAGTACGTCCCGTGCCTGGAGGCCGGAGAGGTTGGCGTGACACGGATAAACGGTGTGGCCCCGGGTCTCTGCTTGGCGGGCGGCGGCGGCGGTGGTCAGGAGCCCGTGGAGGAGCTCCTCTGCAGCAGCAGCGTGTGGCAGGTGTCGCAGACCCGCACGGGCCTGGGGTAGGACGGCAGGGCCAGCTCGTTGCTGGAGCAGTTTCCGCAGTAGATGTCCCCGCAGTTCCGGCAGTGGTGCTGGAGGGCAGGGAGAAAGGCGTCAGCGAGCAAGGAGATTGGCCGACGGATCTGGGCATGTCACAGCCCAGGTGGGGTCCGGAAAAAAGTGCTTTACTAAACATCTTGGTGGAATGCATGTCCATTAAGCAAATAAATGATGGATAACGCAGCTATTTTTACATGGTAGTTCATGGTTAAGTATAAATAGGTGTGGACCATACCTTCCGGCGAGCGATGGAAAACTCCTTCTGGCACTGTTTACACTGGGTGGCCTCATCGTCTTTCAACCAGGCATGGCCCTGACGGACAGAAATTGGGCGTCGGTGCGGTTTCTAAGGCTCTTTCAGTTTGAACCAAACATCGACTGTCTGGGGGTGTGGCGAACGGCACCGCTTTCTCACCTTGAGCGCCTTGTTCACTTCCTTAAAGTCCTCCATTTTCAGTTTTGACCTGCAGGAGAAGTAGGGGATCATGCTGAGACCCATGGGGGGGAAAGAAGCATTTGAAAAAAAGAAAGCGAGAATGCGATATGCCTTGTGTGGGGGAAGAAACAGGAAGTTGGGTCAGGGTGAAGAAACGTCACTAGAGGAGCAGACTCACTGACTGAGGTGCAGACCCATCTCCTGCAGAGCCTGCTCTTGTTCCTCACACGTCCGTTGCAGCTGCTGCTTCTCCTGCCGAAGCTCCTGGAGCTCCTGCACACGGTGAACATGCTCAGTAATGCCCCCCACACACACACGCACACACACACAGGTCAACTCTGCAGACAAGCAAACCCACCTTCTGCAGACCCTGCAGCTGCTGCAGCTGTGTGCGCAGCTCTGCGCTGTTGTCCTGTTCCCGCTGAAGCTCCTTCTGCATGCTTTGCCTCTGTTCCTTCTCAGTGCGCAGGTCCGACTCCATACCCAGTCTGGAGATGAGAGGGGTGAGAGGTTGAAGCTAACCAGGGGCCTCACCGACCACAATACTGAGCATGTGTGGAAGTTAATCTCCGCATACCAATTGCAATTATTGGAGATGAGTGAGAGAGTGTGGGGGGGGGCCGGGGGGGGGGGGGGGGGGGGGGGGGGGGGGGGGGGGGGGGGGGGGGGGGGGGGGGGGGGGGGG
>JAOYSI010073131.1:10372-20393 GCA_025775065.1 Hiodon alosoides | reverse complement strand
TTATCTACAGGTGTTTTTTTTTTTTGATGTGCTATGGCCTTAATATAGACATGTGTGTCATAACAAGCAAATGGGTGGGGATTGGGGGGGTACTTCAGCCAAATCAGTTTGATATTTTATTGAAAATGTAAAAAAACCCTATTCATGGAAATGTTTTACTTAGTATTTCTATTAATTAGTTTTACATGGTTCTTGATATAACCCAAAGGTAACTGCATCTATTGATTTAGACGTTTTATTACAAAATTCGTACTGAAATTCGTACGGAAGTTCTCGTTTTTAATAATCAGAACCATTAATTTACATTTGCTGCGGTTCCTATAATCAACCACAAGGTGTCAGTGACTGCCACGAACGGATAATGTAAAATAAAATAAAGCAGCCTTTATATCCAACACTTCCCACCTTATTTTGCTGGAGAGAGTGGAAGGGGGGAATTTGGTGTGAATCAGCAAATATATATATGCAATCTTGTAGTTCTGTATTTCAACTTAAAAATATTATTGGTATTTTAAAAAAATCATTTTCTCCATTTACTAATATCAATTTAACGGAATAAATCATCCTGTGGTCTAAATCATATGGGGTTTACATAACACTTTAAATAAAATCTAGTTTAACCAAAATTCTTGTCTGTTTCTTCTCCTTAAATGTGACAGAATTTATAACATTTTTATGTAGCAAACAATTTTCAGGGTCATAATAGCAGAAAATATTTCTACAAATTCCATGGTATTGTTCATGATACTAACCAATGGTCCCACACCCATAAAAGACTGATTGCTATGTGAGAGCAAACAATAGAAGTATTCTGCCATATTTATTGGTCTGTGACCTCTTGCTATATCTGTCCTTTTCTGTGCTGTGATGAGTTAATTATTTTTTTAAATGTAAATTGTACAATGATGACTGCTTAAATAAAAATTATGGTTTGAGACTACAGTGTTTAAGTTTGGTGAGCCCCTTTAAAAGTGGGTAGTACATTGAACATCCAAAAGCATTACAATTTCTGGATTTTGGGCCTCCTATGAGATTCATTAATGAAAAATGAATCCTCTTACATCTTACTGTCCCTGTCCTTTGCAGCACACCAGTCACCTCCCTTCCCCAGCACAATCGTTCTTAGTGTTAGAGGATGTTCCCTCTAAGTCAGTCTTCTATGTGCACCTTATGTTTTAACCGTGGCATTCGTAGGCAATGTGTTTTTTTTGTTTGTTTGTTTGTTTTTTTACTTGACTATTCCACTGTAGATTTATCTAAAATAGCAAACAAAGTGTGTGTTCCCCATATTAGGATCATGGCAAGTATAAAACTGTATAGCAGAAATGAAGAGAAAATAACTTATTTAGCAAAAGTGCTTTGTTATTGTTTGTTTTTTTTAATTTGATAGTTTGAGTATTGGGACATAATGCAAGATAAATGCAAATTTCTATTCCTTATTGTCTTGAAAAATGTGAAATTTACAAGCAGTCGAATATTTGACTCTAAAATTTATTTATTTTTAAAAAACATTTATAAAAATGTAAACTTGGTAAAACATGATTGAATTAAAATTCCAAGCACTCTGATTGGTCGGAAAAAATGGAGCTATCTGATTGGTTGGTTTACTTTGACCAATCAGATCGCTCAATATTTTTTAGTCAATCAGATCGCTCCGTTTTTTTTCCGACCAATCAGTTGGCTATTTTTTTCGCCCAATCAGATCGCTTTTTTTTTTTTTAATTGTGTGATTTTAATTCATTAGATCTTAAAAAGTTAGAGGCAAAAGTTAAATTTGTAAAAGGTAAGTATTCAAATGGTTTAATACTAAATGTTGACAAAAAATTATACATGTACAATTCACATTTTGCGAGAAACAATCGAAAGCCATAATAAATTAGCATTTACCTCTCATTATTGCCCAATCCTGATTCATCAGTCAGATGGGTGTGAATGTGGACAAGACAGGTCTATGCTAGGTCTATGCTAGTTAAATGGCCCATTACGCAGTGATCCTTAATAAGACCGTCCCTCCCGCAGATCCTGTCTAGCACCGACCGTTTGGCTGCCTGCTCCAAACGCAATTAAAAAAACTATTTTGTATGATAAATTTATGGTTAGAAATTCTCAATTTTATATTTTAGAAAACAGAATAGGGGCAGTAATATGGAGACAAAAATATATATTTTTTACTGTTCAAAAACGTCTAATCATCAGCAAATATTTACTATACTAATTCAGTCTCTACCGATACAAATAGTGCACTGCTCTGTCATTAATCTTACTTTATGTGGGGTCATTATCGTTGTTAAACCGAATTATTATATTATTATATTTTGTGGATGTTCCTGCTGCAGCCAACCTCTCCAAATGTGTCAGATCCGCCAAAGTCTCTCCCGTTCATCGCTTAGCGTCTCTTAGCGTCTCCTCGCCGATGACATGAAGAACTTTTACTAACGAGAATCCTTCTATCTTGTCGCCGTTCTTCCAAGTAGTTCAGTTTAAAATAACTAGCAGTTATAGTCAATTCGACCGCATTTTTTCAAGATGGTCAAGGTATTTTCAGTTTAGACCTTACGTTTCCATTGGACCCTAGAATGGGTGGACCAGTGTCTTGTAATAAATAGCATCAACTTCGTGAACGTGCTCCAAGTGTGTTTTAGCTGTTGTCAGTCTGGAAGATAAATTAGCCTGCTACTACTACTGTTCAATTTAACTCGTGGTTTGTATTTGCTTACTAAATAACTGGTATCAATAACTGGTATTTTAATATATCCAATTCTCATGACCGGAATTCATCGTATTATGTAAGAATGTGTTAAATGAACTTGAAATGTTCATTTAACCAATTATAATGTAATAATACGTCGACATGAAAAGTTTACTTTGGTTACAGGAGAAACGCAGTCCCTGACAATTATTCTAATTGTTTTTAAAGTTTTATTCACGCCACTTTTTAAATTTCTTCAAAGTTTTCCAAATTTTCTTTGCTTACCCATTTAAAATAACGAAGAGAATTTGAACTGGGGCAAACTTACAATGCCGACAGTTTAAAATATGGTGAATAATAATAATAATAATAATAATAATAATAATAATAATAATAATAATAAAGTTAATATAGAAAGGTTTAACTTTTATCAACATTTGAGTAAGAGACTAATACTTACAGTTTGTAACATTATCTAAGCAGTCATAGTCCTTAAACGTTTTGCTTAAAATTAGCTCTTTTTGGAACTGACCTTGAAAAATGTTGAGAAAGAGGTAGGTCTTATGTTTATGCTTCTCTAGAAAAAAATATGAATAAGCCAGTATCTTTAATGTATGGACTGCTAGGAATAGTGTAATATGCTGTAATACAAAATTTAAATTACGTAACGTATGAGAGTATGAATTTTAGGCAAATAGAATAAGTTTACTTTAATACGCTATTTTTTATATTTTAATAATAGAAGTTATTATGGTATTTTACACTTATTACATTTTGACACCTTTTCTGTGGATTTATTGTAGGATGCTAGCCTGTAGCTTCTTGTTTCAGTAAAAATATAAGCTATATTTATAATTTATTTGCATGCTAATTTAAATTTATACTTGATTTCGATTAGACTAAGTAATGGCCTGTAAGCTTCATATGAATTACATGTAGTGTTATTTTGTGAGAGATACAATTGATATTTAAACATCTAGCTACATACTTCCAATATTTATATGGTTTTTTTTTTTTTTTCTTTCAACATGGCTTTAGAGTTATACCACAGACCACATACCACAGCTGTTTTAACACTGAGGCAATGCTTGTTTTAACTTTTACTGAAGGAACCATACTACTTTAAAATTTAATTGGTGGAGACCAATGTTTCAAATTGGCACCAAAATTCTGTAGAATAATGTTATTGCTCAGGTAAATAAGTAATGCTGGGGGAAATAGGAAATATTGTAAAGTATTCATGGTCATGTTGGAAAACACCTTGAAATCCTTACTTTCATTAGTGTATGTGGTATTTCAGAAGCGACACTGAAAGAGGGGATGTCTTGAGAAAAGTTAGAACATTTTAAGGATGAGCAGTATTATTTGGCCATTGAAGTGTACTTTTCATTTTTATATCTGAAGAATATATAACATCTGCTTTTTAAAAAGTAATACTTAGATTGAAATTAAACTAAATTATAAAGTAAAATTGGAACTGAAATTGATCTCCAAAATAAAAATAGAAATGTCCAGGGACCTAAATAGAAACTATATTGAAACAAATAAAATCCAAAAATAGCATAAAAATTAAAAACTGATTTGTATATATCAGACATATGAGACCAGTAGCCATACTGAGATGCGGCTCAATCCCATAACAGTAGCTTAAATCACACTGTTAGCGTTGATATAAAAGTACTGTATCAATTTCTATCAATTTCTAACCCAAAATGGCTTTTGGATTCATTATCTCATCTTAAACTGTACTGCTTAAACTTTAAGCTTAAGCATAGACTGCAATTTTCTGCCTTATACTATGTATAAGGTATCTTTCCCCCACTGATAAATATTCACCCACTGGTTCAAAATGAAAGACTTAACTTACCAGTATAAGGCTCTGATATTTAGGAGCCTGCAATGAGAATTTGGCGTTTGTTTGATACGTTAGGAAATCCCTTTCATTATGATGTGTAGATGAGTTATAAAGTCAGTGTAATCTGAGCATGTTTCCATTTCCCAGTACTCGGATGTGTTATTGTTTGTCCAGATGGTGCCTCACTACCATGTAATGCATCAAGGCCACATCCTGTTAAAACAGACTCCTCCCTGTGTGGCATAGTGGCAGGAGTGAGATAACAGCTGTCAGGGATCAGTAAGTGGAAGGAACCAAGGGTCACTCCAGGGCAAATCAGATTTGGACCGTACTCTCGCCTCAGCTGGTCAGTTCTCCTCGAGGCTGCGCAATGATACATCTTTGGAAGCAGGTTTTTAAATTCATTGAACAATTACAGGTTTGGATGGCGAAAAAAGGAACACCTTATGTTGAAGTTAATGTGGTGCTCATGTTTTTTCTCAGAGAGAAAGGGGTTTTGTTCTCAAGGTTTCCTTCAAGCAACAGAGTTGCTGAACAGTGAACCTCAAACTGATTGGTTTCCAGAGAGTAAATACACCAGATGGTCTGAAAAGGTGCACGTAGTTGCTGTGGAGGTGATCTGGAGATGAAGATGGTGTCCGGTTATCCATGAGACATTGTGCATTATGGTCCTGACTTAGCAAACAAATGGATTTCTCTCCATTTTTTTGCAGATTATAATGCCACAATTCCACGAGGCTTCAGTCAGCTGGTAATGCCCAACAACTGAAGTCCTTTATTTTGTTATTTCGTTATTTTGTCAGGCATATATTATTAGTTTTACTTCAGTAATTCAATGACTGCATACTATATTATTGTCCGTTTGTGCTATCTGTAGGTGTTTTACTTAATATATGCACTACACATAGTTAAACACCTGAAGGTCATTTATCTTTTTTATCATTTAAGCCATCAATCTGCACACGTTTTACATCATAAGACTTCTGTGAAATATCCTTTTTTTTATAAAATGCCAAGCAGCCTAGTTACGCTAGTGGTTTATTTTTACTTGCTAAGGTAATCCATCAAGTCAGCTCCATTGTAAATCACCGCATTAAGCTTGTTGAAAAGTCTTGTGCATGGACAATCAAGGCAAACTTATTACCTCTAGCACGAGTTTGAGGTTAAGTTTCAACCAGTGTAATTAAATTAAACATTGGAAATGCTTTGGAAAGTAGCACTATAGTTCCAATCCAGGCAGTCATTAGGGAAATTCTGTTATATGTTACGGAGATGACGTGTTGATATTATTTTAAAAGATTAATGTTTTACAAGTCAGTTTGTTTGACCTTACATCATATTTTCATCACTAAAATCTACTGAGTAACCCCTGAAGGAAAATTAATTTACAGCAATTATCATCATTGCATGCAATTAAGGTTGATCGCTAGAGTGAAATACTTCAGATACAGGTGGCATACTGCAGTCCTTAGCGTATTACTGGTGTCAAGTAAAGCTTCAAAACCTACAGACAGAATCGGGACCACTCCTACAAAACCAATTCAACGCGACCCAGTTGAATGTTATCCCAAAGAAGCCACCCAACGAGACAATCTTATCCTTTCCTAAACCAAAACACAATGTAGCCTCCTCAAGTACAAAAACTTTTTTTAAATTTTATTTTCTATGGCCAAATCTGCAAAACATCTAGAAAAATATACAACAAATGCTTAACTTTTCACAACAATGGGAAGAAGAAAAAAAAATAAAAATGAAAAATTGGATTCACATTTTTCCCCATCGTCTATAAAAAGCAAGTTCTGTTCAGACGTCGCCACAGTATCCGCAGTCATTGGAGAGCTGGGAGTTTGAAATGCGATTTGAGGAGGAGTTCCAAATGTCCAAGTTCATGTGGGGGCCAAAGGGGTTGAAGCTGGAGTACTGCATGGGCCGACAGGTGCCACCAGGCTCCCTGGCAAAGGGGGACTCCGGGGAGGGGGGCACCGAGCGCTCAGGCTGAAAGGGGCTCTGGCACGGGTCAGTCTGCGGGGTCCAGATGGAGCCAAACAGGCTGGACATAGGGGACAGACTCCTGGTGCCAGAGAAGTAGGGCTGGAGGAGGAAGGGACAAGCAGTCAAGTGAACCATTAGAACATTTATTTCCTATATAAATATAGAAACTTTGACATGACAGTTAATATTCTATGAAATTGCTCTACAAAACAAAGCCAGTGCTATGACTCATATTGTAAACTGGACAAACGTGTTAAAAACCTATAAAACAGAATTTAACCCTATACGCAGCCAACAGCAGCTGTACCTTCCTCTTGCAGAATTTAATCTGGTTTAGTGATACCGCTGGTTTCTCAGGCTCACCTTGCTGCCCACACAGCCTGTGGTATCCCAAGCAGAGGGGGCCTCCTGGACACCATCTTCACCCCAACACGGTTGGGGACTGCAGGCCACACTTTGATTTTCTTGGTAGGTGAAGCCGTTTTCGAAATTCGTGTTACCTTCACGGAACAGAAACAAAAAACATACTAAATACTAATACTAATCAGAACAGCAGCCGAATGAAGAGACGACAGAGGCTAAAGGCTCCAATCTCCTGTTTTTTTTTTCCCCCTGAGGACCTTACCTAGCATGTAATTCCTCTGGTCACAGTATGGGTAAGAACTGGCACACTGGCTGTTAGCATTGCTCCACAGGAAGCTTGAGTAGGAAAATAAAAGGAAAATAAAAGGAAAATAAATATATAATTGCAAATGCAGAAAAAAAAAAGTTGACAGTCACGATATAATTGAGACATTCCACAGCACATTGCCTCTGAGATTTAAAGCAGTCACCAAGTACAGATTTTATAATCAAATCCGGACTCCATATGAGAAAGATTTGGAATGGCAAATTCCAGAAAATCGATATTTTTTTAAATGTCTGTTCAGTCAAAAGAAACCTGCTACTGTGCTGGGACGCAAAGGTGCCAGTATGATGTATTACATGCTTGGAGAAGGAATTCTGACAATGACAATAAAGATATATTGCCGGATATACAAGGACCAATGGTATTCCTCTAGCATGAGTGAGTTACATAATGCCTGCCGCCAGGCCAGGTATGACTCATAACAGTAAAGTACTAAGCTCTAGAACTATACTGAGGCCAAGATGTCCATTTGGTTTTGTGGTTTTTTATTTTATCATGTCCACTTTATAAACCAATGAAACTACTTTAGCGTGAGTGAATTGTTCCAGCGTGATGACCGACAATTTTGGGTCAAATAAAGCAGAAATCATAACGTCGCGATTATTCACCCAGTTGTCCTCCAGCTGCTATATCCATGTGATGTTTCGTGATTTTGACTGTTTTAAGATCTGGCAAGGTCTTTGCTTTGTTTTACAACACACGTAACTACTTTGTAGAAATTTCAAGCGTTTCCGATGAGATTCTCGAAACCGACGTACCCATTGTAGGAGCTGGAGGGCGAGGTGGAGGATCCTTGAGGTACCAATGGCACGGATTCCGTTGTGTTGTACCTGAACTCGTTTGTGAGGGGAAGAGACGGAGCAGACCACGTCTCGTCTGTCTGATACGGGCAGTTGACATCTGAAAATAAAAGCACAAGCACAAAATTCAAGTTTTTTAAAAGACCATCGCCTTTTTTACTTTTGGAACCCCGAAGAAGCAGGTCTGGGTTCTGGGGTCACTTACCCAGGTTTCTGTCCACTCCAGCGGCCACGGCGGCGAAACTGGGGATGAAACTGGGCACCGAGACAGGCTCCAGCGATAGGCACGGGTCCTTCCTGTACAAGTTCCGCACACTGCATGAGACGAATGGGCAGAGTGAGAATGCTGTACAGGGAAGAGGCACCAAGCTACCGTATCGTCTGTGTGATCCATCCGTTTTACCTCTGAGGCTTATAGTTGGAGTTCAGTGTCTGGTAGCAGTCCCTTTCAGCAGAATACGCACTGTACTGAACCTTGTCCCCTGGAAAAAGAAAGTTGGGAAAGAAAACATCTTATGGTGTAATTTTTACATCCAGTAAATACCATTCCTAATTTGCAAGCAGCCCACTGACACGTGCCTCTTATCTTTAATGACTGCAAAGCACACAAAATGGTCTGTTCTTTCCCCGAGGCAAGGGGGCGGGTGTGGTTATCACCAACACTGGCTCTTAGGCTGACATAGACAGTCATATGGACTCTTGGGGGAGACAAAGACCAGAAGTTTGATTCAGAGCAGTAAACCAGACTCTGTCAAGCCTCCAGCTTCACGGCGAGTCACTCCAGAACAACGCTGGGTGAGGCCAGTCTTTGTTGGCAACAGGGCACTTAGCTCTAATCTGCACCAGATAGAAAGCAAATGTGAAGGTGTGTGTCTGTGTGTGTCTGTGTGTGTCTGTGTGTGTCTGTGTGTCTGCAGGAGGGTTGGGGGGTTGGTTTGGGCTGATGCCAACACCAGAGGGTTTGAGGTGGTGGTAGATTGCATGACTGCATCACTGAACCAAGTTCCAGCAGGCAAGGCATCCTACTTCTGATCAAATGCACCATGCTCTGGCTTTGACCATGGGGGCCAAGGGATGAGCTGCCAGCTTCTGCGCTGGTCCTGCCTCGGGAGCAAGCGACTGATCCAGGGGGAGATTAGTTCCAGCTTTTCACCTGCTTAACTAGGCCTGGAACTTGACTTGAGAAATGTATGGCATGCCATCAAAGCGGGACTTTTAAAGAGCCCTCTCTGATCTCACGCATGCTATTGACGTGCCAGCACCATACCGTAGCTTTGCTTTTAGGGATATTCATCAGCTGTTTCAGAAGCCCCAACAGTATTTTGTGAAACGAGGCTGCAAACAACCCTTGCTGTCGGCCTGAATGTCGTCAATGACGTGAGAGATTCTGCTTTAGAGCACAGAATTACAGGCCAATGTACCTTTCTAGCTGACTCCAGCTAAAATAGGATTAGTCTGTGCTTCCGTGGATGTCATTGGTCATGGTGAAGCAGTACCCAACTATACCTCGCAGTAACAAAATCTGTCCTACCACGTATTGCATCTCTGCTGGCAGAAATTTCAATGCCTTCCAGAGCTGCCCTAGTATCATTTGCAAGGTCCGAAATAGCTTTTAGCGCCATGATTCTCTGTAAGCATTACCCAGGACAGATATTTGAACAGCACTGCCAAACCCTGAACCAAGCAGGTTCTGAAGTTCTAATGTTCCCGACCTGGCCGCAGGCTTTTTGGCTGTGGTCTCCACAGAAACCCGTCGAAGGTGAAAGGAACGTAGGTCCGAGGCAGTGGGGCAGCGATGACCTGAACAAAGGCTGGCGGGGACCTACTTTTCCGGCCCGAGGCAGTGGGGCAGCGATGACCTGAACAAAGGCTGGCGGGGACCTACTTTTCCGGCCCGAGGCAGTGGGACAGCGATGACCCGAACAAAGGCTGGCGGGGACTTACTTTTCCGGCCCGAGGCAGTGGGACAGCGATGACCTGAACAAAGGCTGGCGGGG
>JAOYSI010073131.1:0-10272 GCA_025775065.1 Hiodon alosoides | reverse complement strand
TTCCGGCCCGAGGCAGTGGGACAGCGATGACCTGAACAAAGGCTGGCGGGGACTTACTTTTCCGGCCCGAGGCAGTGCAGTGGTGCCTGTTGCCGCTGTGGTCCTTGTCTCCTTCAGCGCTGCTGGTGCTACTGCAGCTGCCCCAGCTGCCTCGACTGGCCCGCACGCTGCCCGAGGAGCTGCCCGAATCCGAACCAGACTCCCACTGTAGCCGGCGCTCCGCACATCTCCGCCGGGGCCGGGCCAGGCATGTACCTGCAAGAAGGACCACACAGGGGTGAGAGGGTGCTGAAGGTCCACGCAATTTAAACAGAGGACCTTCAGTTTGCAAAAGAATTTATGACAGGAGTAGTCAGAGCTGCCTCCAGGGGACCATGTGTTCACAGAATTCAATAAAACGGAACCTGTATGGCCTTATGAAACTAGGATTTTAACACACCAGATTCATTGTGCATAGTGCATTCAATCCTTGAATTGAACATTAATTTAATGCATGTATTAACATTTCCCTATAAAGTTATAGAGTATGCCAATCTGTGTTAAGCTGCCCACTAGCGTAGAGGCAGCAGTTAGTACTTTAACGGAACTAACAGAAGTGCGCTGGGTTCACCCACCGTTCTGAAAGGGTTTGACATGACCATCCATAGCGGGCCTTGCCTTCGGCCCGTCCCCCTTTCCACCGGGGCAGCGGTTACGCAGACTGTTGGCGTTCCGGGCCCCCCGCTCCAGGTCCCCAGTCCTCTCTGATGACATCACCACCCCGTGCTCAGGGACTCTGTCAGCACAAGGGAAGGACAGGCCATTTCATTGCAATGCCACGACACAGAAACTTCCACCAGCACCGATTGTCTCTCAGATTCAGTAACAAACTGGAGCTGATTCGGCGATGCCGTACCCTGACACCAAGTCTCCAGGCTTCCTGCGACTTTTGCCTGTACTCTTCCTTCCCTTGTTGTTGCCATTTGAACCACCAAGCTCCGCTTTCTCGGGCAACTTCCTCTGCATGTGGAAGTGTTCTCTTGGCTGAACAAGAGCAAAGAAGAGTTAAAATCATATGTTAAATAAAATCTACATCAATCAAATAAATAATTTCAAAGATGTGGATTTCAGAATGATCAGCATTTTTTAATTCTAAATTAAGACTGAGGCCTCTCTGTTTTTACAAACAAATATCCTCTCTCTTTTAACATTAGTTTAATATTAATCACTAGCTAGCCACTCACCTCTATCCCTAAAATATCCCTTTTCCTTGACTCTTTCATGTTGGTGACGTGGGAGAGAGGGCTGCCCGCCCTGTGTGACTCCTCGGCCAGGTCACAGGCCAGCGGGCCAGGCCGGCCGACTGGGGCCACAGTCGTGCTCTCTGGGAAGCTGGAGTGCGTTTCCGTAGGAAACATAAGCGGAGCCAGCTCCTGGTCCTCCGCTGCGCTGCGGAGAGACCCTTTAAAGTGGGTATTGTTGTCCGTGGGTGCGGGCGACTCGGGGGCAGCACTGTTGCTGTTGTCAATGCTGTCGGGGTCCATCTCGGCTCCGTACTCGGGACCGTGGTCCGAGATCTGGTCCTCCCGCTCCTCCTCGGTGGAGGCAGTGGCGGCAGCGGCCAGGGCCGAGGAGCTGACCTTGTATTTGCCATAGTAGACCGAAACCTTGTGTTTTTTCTGTGGTTGGGCTGGGGCACCAGAGGCTTTCTTGGTGGACGACTGACTTCGGACAGGAACACTGGCCACAGCCAGAGAGCCCTTTCCCTTGCCCTTATCTGAGGTATTACAGGAGTCCACAAACGTCTTACAGCTACCTTTCATTTTACTGAAGGAAAGAGAAGAAGGCAAGCACACATTTAACTGATATCCATACACTTTATAGCGTATTACCGATACACTTGAAAATTATGGCTATTTTGTTGGCTCTCTAAGTTGAGCAGCAATAGAGAACGAATGCCTATCAGCCGTGTCAGCCTTTCAGACAGGCATTGTGACAAACTCTGCCTTACCCGGCTGAGCTTGAGCTGATAGGGTTTGCGCTGTTGCCGTCCCGAGGTGGCGCAGAGTTGTGATTGCTTCGGGTGCCCGGTGTGGAAAACTCAGTCAGAATATACTGAGCCTGATGAAATGCCATCAGACAAACCCCGCCTAGTGAAAAACTGGACAGGAACGTTGTACCGTGAATCAAATGGATTGATCCAATTAAAGGGAATTTGACTGAAAAGTTCCCTCCAAGGATAACGAGATCAAACGCTAACAGGGACCGAAGAGGTCGAAAATCTTGGCCAACACGTTAGCAACAGAACTTACACGATTGGGCAGTACTGACCATGTGAAGACAATGGTGACCAACCAGAAGGTCTCCTCCCAGCTGGGGCCTGGCACCGCCTGGGCACACAGGGGCAGCATGTGGTGGGGCAGAGTTACGTTGAGTGTGAAGGGGAAGGAGGACCCACGCGCTGTCACCAGGGTCAGGTCCCGGATCACCCAGGAGGAGGTGAAGTCTGGAGTAAAGCTGCACATGGCGATAGAGGGTAGTTTAGGGGGGCTTCCGCTGAACACTCAGAGACTTCTTACTTTCAAATAAACTGCAAAAATTATCAAGGCATAAGAAAATTCTACGAATACCAATTATCTGCAAGTAAAGGGTAAGGTTAAAGCAAGGTTCTTAGAAGCATTTTAAGTGTGGTTACAGCAGGGAGGACCTCTGGCCACCGCCCTGCACGCAAACACGCGTGACAGGTGAGCGAACGTACGCAATGTTGATTTCAGCTGAGGAGTTGTGGTCCAGGTGGAAAGATCTGCACTGCAGCACCTCAAAACCAAATCCTTGGCACTTGTACCCGTTGATGTTCATGGACATGACTGTGAGGGGGAGCTCTCCCGCGTTCTCCACTCTGAAGCTCTTCCGGATGGCAAAGAGAGGCTTGTTGCTTCTAAGCCCTGTGTGGGGGGGAAGGGGATACAGTCAGATCATCTTCTCGCTCCTGTCGACTTCGCTCTCATTAAAGGCACAGCTCCACAGCACAATATGCGATAAAACAGCAACCAAGCTAAGCTAGGAATTAGGATGAAAGGGAAAAAAAAACGTCAGCTAATCCCAACATTGTAATGAGTGCATTCTCCAGACAGGGGGTGCTCTCGTCTCACCGTCTCTACACTCCATCAGTGTGGACTGGGGCACGTTGAACCGGAGTGAGGCGCCGGTCCCCGGCAGTTTCCCGCCCACTCTCAGAAGCTCCCGGGCACCGTAGCCCCTCACCATCACCATGTCCAACACCGTCAGGTTGTTCCTGAGACATGGGACAGCGTCAAGCCGCTGTACTCGACCCGGCAGGGCCCGCAGCAGTAAGGCGGCTCACTAGCCTGAGCCTGGTTTGCCACAACAGCCTCGCTGCATCAAACGGAAACCACTTTCCTGTGCACTAGTACAAATAATTCTACATCCTGCCATCAACAACCTTCCATATTTTCACAGCATGCAGGGATTAATGGCGATGCTCCGGGAAGTTACCTGATGAGGACGAGAGAGGTGACCGACTTGTGCTCTGCGGGAGTGAACATCACGCCCACCTCCCTGACCTCCGAAGGACGGAGGAGCAGCCGCACGGCTCCATCCGCACCCTTCAGCCGGAGTTTTTCACTCTCCTGCAGTCAACAGTTGAGGGATGTTCTGTGTTTAGTTTGACTTGTTTGACACTAAATCTGTACAGTTACAGCTCGCGTTAGAGCACGACAAAGCTGACAGAAATTTCAAAGATACGCATTTCCAAAGGATTCACAAGAGTCTCAGATAACTGGAGAAACAAGCCTTTTTTCAAACAGGACACACAGGGACGGAGAAAGCAGAGACCAATAGCTCACCTGACCGTTTGATTCCAAAAAGGTGAACTCAGCTGTGGTTACATTGACAGAGAGTGGGCTGATATCGAACCTTTAGAAAGGGAGGGAAGGGGGGGGAGTAGTGAATATAAAGGTATGTAAACACGGCCTGGTTTGAAATGCAGGGCTTGACGGTGATCCCGTACCATTTGGTCAGCAGGTCCAGAGCCTCCAGGGGGGCGGGGTATGTGGAGAGGGCCCGCAGCTCCACAGACACAGGGGAGGCAGACGGGTTCTTCAGAGTGAAGTACTTCACCTGGAACACATCATCATCATCACCTCAATACCCCAGTATTTTACACCACATTCGAATATAATAGTTCATAAAAGTTACTACGTATAGACAGTTACAATAAAACTGGTTAAAAAAAAAACTGGTTTTTAAACGGACAGACAAAAATCTGTCCCGAAACACTGCCCAGGGAGTTTTTTAGGCATATCCACTGCACTTTCCCACCATACCTTGCTCTCATTGACTGGACTGGCACCGAAGTCAAGCACCGAGCCGGGGTTCATCGGCAGTCGGGGCCAGCTTTGGAGAAGGGGCAGCATCAAAGGGTCAGCAAGCAGTAGGCTAATCGCTAATGCTCACAGAGAGATGAGCAAGGTCTCCCCAGGCCTTACCTGCAGCTGAGCTGGTCCTTACGGCCTGGCCGGCCTGCGTAGAGCTCGGAGGCCAGACTGCTGTCCACGCTCCAGGACGAAGAGTGCGGGAGAAAAGACTGCTGCCACTTAGCATGCCCTGCCGCACAAAACACAACGGAGGTCGGTCACAAAGTACACAACGCAGTCATGCTCACACGCCACAACATACGAGGGCGTGGTCACGCACTTATCAAACAACGATGAAGAAACCGGCCACACACACACACACACACACACACACACACACACACACACACACACAAAAGAAGAGACCAGTCACACAAAGTACACAACAGAGCCGGGACCTGTATCACACACCACCAGAATCCCCCAGGCACAGGTCATAATGTGGCATGTGCCGCTCGCACAAAGGGGTACACAAAGAGAGAAGGGAGAGAAGAACCACAGACATCGTACTCAACACAGTCACACCAACTGATGACGTGATGATGTCTTACCTGCTTCGGACAGTCTTAGCTTGCAGGGGCGCTCACACTCCCCACTAGCCCCGAAGGAGACATCCCCCAGCTGGAGAGAAGATAAAGCAGACCATTACGTAAAGGAATACACAAGATGGAAATGGGAAAAGTCACATTCTTTGTTAGGGATGAACGCTAAACTTGGCTGTGAGACTTGTCACTGCTCGGTGGAATCCAGGGAAGAAAGGTGTTAGAGATGATGAGAATTCGTTTTTTTTTACAGTTTATCTCCAGAGAGAGGGGAAGAAGTCGTACCTTAGAGCAGGAGGAGGACAGAACATGAAGAGATATCTCCAGATAGAGGGGAAGAAGGCGTACCTTAGAGCAGGAGGAGGACAGAACATGAAGAGATATCTCCAGAGAGAGGGGAAGAAGGCGTACCTTAGAGCAGGAGGAGGACAGAACATGAAGAGATATCTCCAGAGAGAGGGGAAGAAGGCGTACCTTAGAGCAGGAGGAGGACAGAACATGAAGAGATATCACCGGGGGTGGGCGTACCTTAGAGGAAGAGGAAGAGGAGGAGGAGGAGTGAATATGAAGAGGGATCTCCAGAGGGAAACCCATGCTGGTGTACAGAACCAGCGAGGTGCTTAGAGACATGGGAAGCTTCCTGCTGACGAGCTGCAGAGAAAACAGCCTCCAGCATCCTGTGGCCACGGTCACTGGCCCACTGAAGTTCACAATCTGAAAGAACATCGGATTTACTTAGCATCGGATCTGCTTAGCAAGATTACTTTGTTGCTGTGCTGAAGTACATGCACACAAATACATCTGAGGCATCCTTGATCCATTTGTAATGGAATACATCCATTACAAATAACAGCGATTATTTTCATGCATTTTTACACACCTTCTATTACTGTAAATATCAACAGAATGCTAATGGAGATTAAACCCAACACCAATCAACCAGCATTAAAAATACATGAGACTTTACCTTCAGCAAGCCATCCATTTCCTGAGGAGTAGTGACATTGTTTACCAAGAAGTTGAAGCTAAAGCCATTGGTTAACCAAATGTCCATGTTGTCTCCTCCGTTTTGCCTTAAATGGAAGCGGGGCAAAAGGCCGTCCTCTAGTCTCCTAAAAACAGGAAATCACTATTTTTCACAATCAGTTTTACGTTTGTGAACGAGAGAAAGAAAAGCACACATGCAGACCTGCAGGCAAAAGATATCCCCGAGTAGTCAGCGTTAGTAACTGAACGTTTTACCAACATCCTACTACTACATACCCACCTCCTGCCGCAGTACACTAAATGCAAGGTTAGCAAATTAGTCGTATGGAATTACACAAAAAATGTCTGTAAAAGAATATGTAACCACATTTTTTACTGTTCCTTTACAATTCCTATATTGTACATGTCCAAAACAAATGGTCAAATAAATTTTACAGCAATTTCATGCATTAAGGTAGATATTAATGCAAAAATATTTTAGTATATTAGACTTTACTGGCTCCTTTAGTACATAATGATGACTCAAACTTACCTATGTTTTAGGCCAAAGGCAGGGTATAATTTAAATGTGTAGTTTTGCAGTATTTGCAAGCTGATTTGTCTATTGCACTTTTTCCCGAGCACAGGCAAGAACCCTGAAACAAAGAGAGCAGGCGGATGTTGACATGAAAGAGACCAGCAAGGCGAGCACAGCCCCCCCCCCCGGTGGCCGTGCGAACAACACTCACCGCTGCAGTCCAGCGACGCCACCTGAGTGAAGTTTGTTGCATACGCTCGCAATATGACTTGTTTGAATTCCAGAGTGCTTTCCACTTTCGAAAAAAGTTGAATTTCCTAAACAGGTAAGAAGACAGTGTCGACAACCTATTACGATGACGAAGATGGGGGGGAAAACGCTGACATTTTCATATACTCCTTACCTTCACAGAAAATTTTTTGACCCCCGAATTCAACATGTAAATGGACATCTTTGGGACTCCTGTCGGGGAAAAAAAAAAAATCTAATCAGATGAAATGGAGCAAATGTAACAAATCTCCCCATCAACACAGACAAACTCAGGGATTGTGACGCCTTTGAACGCTTGTTCGCCTCTTCCTTCCTTGAGAGGAAGTTGTATCTCGGAGTGAGTGAGTGAATGCTACATTGAGCGCTTTCTCCATTCAGACCAACAGACATTTAAAAAAAAAAAAATTTTTCCACGCATCAAACATACCCCAGTGAACCGTAGGCTGGCTTGTGGTTCTGCACAAGACAGTCGCCACAGTAACAGAGATGCTGCGAGCTAAATCCGGCCCATCCGCTGAGAACATCTGAACACAGGAAGTGTTTCAGCTGTGCAGTGCTTAACGCTGGGGCCCTGGAGTGGTCATGGCAGATTTACGCCCAGAATCAAACCATAATCAAATGTGCCTATATCGATTCCCACCTTCTCGAGATCTTTAATGCACAGTTAGCAAGGATAGGCTTGGGTACACCAGGTTTGGTGGGTCGGTGTAGAAGGTGACGCCCCAGCAAAGCCATACGTACGCAAAGTGCTTCCCCCCAAAGGGATGACAAACAGCACCATGATATTCTCGATGACGTAGGGCTTGAGCATTTCCAGGTCCGTGTGTTTATCCCCTTTCTCCGACAGGCTGATCTGCGCCGTGAGCTTCTCCTCTGTCAGAAAGCAGGACCCCTAGGAAATAACAGGAAGGCATTCCAGTCATGCAAGGAAAAACACTGCCCCTGACGTCAGTGAGGGATAGGGGTTGGGGGAGAGGGGGGTTTGGCAGGTGAAAGGCCCGGGCTGGCATAGACGGGCAGTAACCTGCCCATTGCACTGACTCACACTCCTCACTTACTAATCTCTTTCTGGACTGGACGGCCAGGTGCAAAATAAGCCTTCCACATCAGTGTACAGGACAGGGTCATGGTTTGTACTCTCAACAAGTGGAAACAGCCTCTCCGTAGAAAAGGTGTCACCAAACTAAACAGTATCAGGTACATTTATTCTATTAACCCCAACCAAACCAAGCACATCTGATATATTTGTTTTGTTAAACCACAATGTACAGACTATTTAGGAACTACTGCAAGGATGACTGGAAATGTCAACCACATTTACTTTAATTTTGAGTCAAAATATTGCTTGGCTTCTGCTTTAAACAAAGGGAGAGTTATAGTTCTGTTCAGGAGCTAAAGTAAGCACTCTGCTGAGGATCTTACAAGATCTCCGTAGGGGCAAAGCTTATCATCTACAAACAATAGTTGGCCATATAAAATGTAACACAGAAATGATGCAGTGGCTCCTTCGACCGATAATGGGGAGACAACTGGAACCCGGTGGGTCATGGAGTTTGACAAACTGCTCTGTTGTATTTCAAGGGCATTTACCTGAGAACGGTTGTAGTAGTTTTTAGGCAATCTACACTCCAGCAGCAGTCCCAGGGTGGTTACATTGTAGGCTTCACCCTGTGAGAATGGGAAACCGTGACAATGCGTCGGTACTAGAAATGTCCACGGAAACGGTCTGCAACTCATTTAAGACTTCAAGAGAAATCCTGGCATGACAAAGGCTACAAACTTCCATCTGCTCAATGTTGCTAACACACAGAGCTGCATTGCTATATCAGTGCACTGTGCAAGCGCGGTATTCAGTTTTCAGCACTCAGTGTTCAGCAGCGAGCCTTCAGCATTCAGCAGTGAGTCTTATTCATTATTTGAACAAGTTAGCTCAGAGCAGCGTGGCACTGACCTCACCCAAACAAGCCAGTCAGAAGATCTCCATTTGAATCATGATCCTAAAGCTACAGCTATATTTAAACAGTTTCTGTGTTCGCCAGCTCAGCAGACAGCCTTGTAAATATAATACACCAGCCTGCACCAAAAACGAATAAAGCATTACGATCACAAGAGGATATTTAACTAAATAGCGCTGTAGCGGGGAACAAAAAAAAAACTCAACCCGAGAGGAGTATGGAATTCCACTCATAAAAGTAACCAACAATCTATCCGTGTTTGGCGTGGTTGACATTTAGCGGCCGACCACCGGCTTCCTGTGGAAGAGCTGGATTACCCCCAGTAAGCCTCATTTACACTTCGAGTAAAAGCGAGTAGCCATCTCAGGATCAGCGCTGGCAGTGTGCAGGAGTCAGCTGCTGGCTATCAAATGTCAGGTCCAGAGAACACCGGGGAGAACACGCTATGGGCTCCGCTATACTGTCCTCTCAGCACTGCAGGCCACACAACAAACCAGGGAAAGGCAGACAGAATACCTGAGTTTGTGTTAGCTTAATGCTTTGTATTTGTGGAAACACTAGCACACTGTTCTTTTTCTGGACTTCACGTGAAGAACCATGATTAACCCCAACTCCAAAAACCTGGGGGGTGGAGGAAAAATAAATGAATAGGCTTAGAATTAAAGCACATAGGAAACAAACAATATCACCCACATCACTAGGAGTAAAATACACTGGGATATTATGATTGTCAAGGCATTTCCTGTTTTGGAGAAAGCTCTCCCTCCCCATTTAAGTTACTGACTGTCCCCTGTGGGGAAAGACACTAAGTTGTTGTGACTGTGTTACTGACTATGCCTGGGCGGGAAGACACACACGTTGCTGTTACTGACTGTGCCGGGGGGGGGAGACACTAACATTTCTGTGACTGTGTTACTGACTGTGCCTGGGGGGGAAAGACACTAACATTTCTGTGACTGTGTTACTGACCTGGTATGAAAGCACACCATGAGACGAGGTGTTTATAAATAATGAACATTCTACATTTCCCTCCTCGGTAGGAAGGAAGATGAGTTTAAACGATGCCTTCCCCCGAGGTGGAATCACCTGGATCGAAACAGACAGACAACATCAAGCCAACATTCAGAAAAAAGAAACGGAAACATAAGGATCGCGCAGTTATGCAGTTGGCCATTAAACCGTTGTTCAAAAGGGAAAGAGGGGGAAAAAAGGACAATCGTATAAAAGGAGATAGACAGACTTGTACGGGAGGATGTAGGCGCCAGCCCTTCTGGCTAAATTCAGCAGTATGGCTCTGCCTGTTGAGTGGGTTCCTGTAACTTGGAGGAACTATTCTAAGCCAAGCGAGTGGCTCAACAGCTTTCGTTTTAAAAGTGAAAGGAAAAAAGAAGAGGACTACATGCTTTCACTCTTAGTTGAAGAGAGCGGTGAGAGTGGGGGGGGGGGGGGGGGGGGGGGACACAAAAACAAAACACCAACCCACCAAAAAAAAAGAACAACACCCACCCAAAAAAAAAAAAAAAAAAAAAAAAAATAATAAAAAAAAGAAAAAACATTATTATAATGATGAATAAAAGTTTGTTAAA
>JAOYSI010073130.1:14964-52227 GCA_025775065.1 Hiodon alosoides | reverse complement strand
GCATTTAAGAGACTAGTTTATGGTTTATACTGCTTCTAAGGAACAACAAAAGGTCAGGAAAAAAAAAATTAAGCAGTCACTGGATACACCCACCACTGACACCATGCAGGGAAGGGAAGGTGAGCTGTCATCACAAAATAGTTTCAACTATAATAGAAAATACTTATTTTCACACTTGACACACAAGTAGCATTATATATAATGGACTTCGCAACCTCTTAGGATGTGAGATCTGTATAGTTGCACGACTGGAAATATGCAATAAATGTAGTCATCTCAAAGAAGCAGAATTTCTTTGCTCAGGACAGCTGTATTTTTGGGTATAAAAAATATTAAGATGGCACAACAGTAATAATGGAGAACTTGGGGACTCATATTTCTGTTTTTGATCGACAGCACCTTTACTTTCTCATGTCCACAGTACGGTCATTAAAAATTTCTTAATGCAGTGCATTTAATTTTTTAATGATTCAATAATGTTGCTCTGCTGTCAGAGCAATCAAAATAAAAATGAGAAGAAAAAATTATACAATTACAATAATTAATAAGAAGATTAAACTATATAAACACCTACATTATCTGTTATTTATCCGTTATATAACAAAACCACACCTGCACCATAACCAAGTTTGGGGTTATTTCTTGTCTTGCGAAACAGAGTCAGCTATTCCATTACCTCAGCATCTTGGTAGACTTCGCACAGCAAGCCAAATTTTTTCACCCCTGCTCTTATTCAGGAATCAAGAATGGTTAGATAGCACAGAAAATCTTTTGCATAAGTCACTGGATGACAACTTTAAGCTGTGTGCTGGCACAATTTACCACACTCGGTTGACTTCATTAGCCCCAAAGCTAACGATGCTTGTAAAGTGCATGTTTTGGAACATGCATTCCGCATGGGTCTATCTGGCTCCATCAAGCGGTGCCATAGGGTGAGGAGGATAATGACTGCAGCAGAAAGCTTCTTTTCTGCTCTTAAAAATGTATCCGTCACAAAAATCCTACGTTTAATCGCAATTATGGTGATGAGTTCCTTAACCGACGGACCAAAACCCTTATTTTACCGGGGAAAAGGATACACTGATGGAACATCATTGGCCAAGCACTCTCTACCACCAAGCGGGGAGCATAAAAGGCTCTCTGACGATTATTTGTTACACAATGGGGCTTTTTATATGCAAAAACCCTACAAAATTACTTAATACATGTGCCATTGTGAAATGTTTCACGATAGCAAGTAAGGGTATAGATGGAGACTTAAGGGGAAAGATGGACATGGACTATGGTACTCCAGAAACACAAATCTCTCTCTCAATTGAATTCAGTTCAGTTGGCTTTGTTGGCGTTACAATGAAATATTTATTTTGCCAAAGAAAACAGATTCCCACATACCCTATATTCAGCACAATCCCTTGCTTTTTCCTAGTGAAACTGTGTCCCCCTCAGGCTATGACAGGTTTCCATGCATTGACCAGCCAGTTTGTCTTCCCCCAGCAGGATTTTTATCTTGCATGGAAAGAATATATTACAAGCATGAACTAACGTCTGCTCTATCTAATTATTAATTATATACAGTTGTGCTCAAACGTTTGCATACCCTGGCAGAAATTGTGAAATTTTGGGATTGATTTTGAAAAAATGACTGATCATGCAAAAAAACTTTCTTTTATTTAAGGATAGTGATCATATGAAGCCATTTATTATCACATAGTTGTTTAGCTCTTTTTAAAATCATAACGATAACAGAAATCCCCCAAATGGCCCTGATCAAAAGTTTACATACTTTGAATGTTTGGCCTTGTTACAGACATTCAAGGTGACACACACAGGTTCAAATGGCAATTAAAGGTTAATTTCCCACACCTGTGGCTTTTTAAATTGCAATTAGTGTCTGTGTATAACTAGACAATGGGTTTGTTAGCTCTCACGTGGACGCACTGAGCAGACTAGATACTGAGCCAAAGGGAGCAGAAAAGAACTGTCAAAAAACCTGTGTAACAACGTAATGGAACTTTGGAAAAGGATATAAAAGATATCCAAAGCATTGAAAATGCCAGTCAGTACTGTTCAATCACTTATTAAGAAGTGGAAAATTTGGGGATCTCTTGATACCAAGTCAGGGTCAGGTAGACCAAGAAAGATTTCAGCCACAATTGTGAGAAGAATTGTTCGGGATACAATGAAAAACCCACAGGTAACCTCAGGAGAAATACAGGCTGCTCTGGGAAAAGACGGTGTGGTTGTTTGAAGGAGCACAATACAACGCTACTTGAACAAAAATGAGCTGCATGATCGCGTTGCCAGAAAGAAGACTTTACTGCGCCAATGCCACAAAAACGCCAAACACCTTGACATGCCTCACAGCTTCTGGCACACTAATTTGGAGTGACAAGACCAAAATAGAGCTTTATGGTCACAACCATAAGCGCTATGTTTGGAGAGGGGTCAACAAGGCCTACAGTGAAAAGAATACCATCCCCACTGTGAAGCATGGTGGTGGCTCACTGATGTTTTGGGGGGGAGGGATGTGAGCTCCAAAGGCACGGGAATCTTGTGAAAATTGATGGCAAGATAAATGCAGCATGTTATCCGAAAATCCTGGCAGGCAATTTGCGTTCTTCTTTTTTTTGTTGTTGCCATGTTTGGTTTTCTGATTGTGCCATTCTGTTATAACCTACAGTTGAATATGAATCTCGTTAGAAATAAAAGAAATGGGCCAGCCCACTAATGTTTTCTTTAAATATGGAACATGTATTACCAATTCTCCAAGGGTATGCAAACTTTTGAGCACAACCAAGTATTAACCCTATAGAAGGAAATAAAGTGATTTGGTTTTATTACGGTTAAAAAATTAAGTCAGATTGATAAGAAACTAGTAATGATGTATTTCACTTTTTAAAAGCATAGAGAAGAGAAGGAACACTGAAGAAACTTCATTTCTGATTTTGTTTGAGTTACTGACACAAATCCGCTTTCGCACTGGTAAGCAAATGGCATCAAAACATTTACATCATGGAAAACTTATCTTGACGCTTGATATTCGACAACCCAACCAGAAGGTTGCAGCAGAGGATGGGCTCCCCCACTAAGCCGGGTTCCTCTCAAGGTTTCTTCCTGCAAGGGAGTTTTTCCTTGCTACTGTTGCCACTGGCATGCTTTTGGGGGGTCAGGCCTGGGACATACTGTATCTTTCTGCATGTAAAGCGTCTTTGTGACATGGCAACATGTGAAAAGCGCTGTATAAAAATAAAATTGATTGATTGATTGATTGAAGGAAATTCTCCCCACGAAAAGATGCAAGAGTATCCAAACCAACTTTAATTTAAAGGAGACAAGTTGTGAACAGCCTCCGTTTTACATGTTAACCCCTTTTAAGTCTTTGTGAAAACTCTGTCGTCGCATAAGGTACACATACAGCTGTAAGTTATTTTTAGGCTTAAGTAAAACAAAGACTTTAAAATCATACGCAATTATTATTTGTTTTAATTATGCCTTGTTAATGAAGATGAACAACACCTGGTTTTTCAAACAAGGTTTATGCTATTCCCATAAGCTTGTGAAACAATTCATAATTGGCCTTCTTTCAATTCAAGTTGATTTGGCTGTAGCTGCTGTAGGGAGAGATATAAATAATTTTTATTGATTAAACATTTTGAGTGCAATGCCGGAAGTGTTGAGTATGGTAGGGTGTTGGTGGGTGCTCAATTGTGCTGCGTGTATCCTCCATTTTGTATGTTTTTCTGAAGGCCAGCAAACATTGAGCTATGGACAGTTTAAAAAATTTTCACCATCAGAAAATTGGAGGTTGGATTCAGCTATCTTTTGATACATGAACTGAAAGTCTATCATATAACATTTTAGTTGCATAAAATGGACATAACATGAACATGTGGTTGGGGCAGGAAG
The DNA here is from genome assembly GCA_025775065.1 of Hiodon alosoides. Lineage (NCBI taxonomy): Eukaryota > Metazoa > Chordata > Actinopteri > Hiodontiformes > Hiodontidae > Hiodon > Hiodon alosoides. Next base: position 48,321 of record JAOYSI010073130.1, on the reverse strand, counting down.
TCCCATGATTATTGAGGTGGGTTGTCAAATGTTGTCACACAATAAGGCTTGTACTCTGGGCATTGCAAAACTATGAGTAATGTGATTCTGACTCACACTTTTATTTTATGACACCAGCCATCTACTTACCCATTAAGTTATTCTACTTACCCACCCGGTTATTCAAGTTGTGCACCTCATAATACACATAAGACCTACAACTGTGTGCAAAGAACAGTTCAGTTTCACATAAAATACAAGTAAATACTGTAATTTTGTTCTTGTTCAGTTCCTTCTCCCCTCTACCTGAGCGAAAAATGATCATGGGTCTTTAACTTCATACCTTGCTGTCTGAGATCTCGTTACATAGCTGTCTCTGTAGTTTGATCCTAGTCCTTCATGTCTTCATGTAATGTCTGCCACAGCCGTAGATACTTGTCAGTCTGTCTGTCTTCTCCACTCTGCTGTTTCACTGCTGTGGTCTCTTTCTCTTTTGTCTCTCTGCCCTGTCCGTAGATCTATCTGTCTCGATGACCAACTCAGACACTGTCACATTTGTGTTTGGAATATACAGTTTGTGTTGTGTTTTTATTTATTCTTACACATCCAGAGATATGATTTTGATAACCATGGACACAGGGTAGTAGTGGAATGAGTCTCCCATATATATTTATGGATTCTGGAAATCAGTATTTCATTAGGTTTGACAGTCACAAGAGTAGCAAAAATTTAATCTTGAGATAGAGCCCTCTCATACAGAACCCCTCTACTATGGAATGTCAGAGAATCAGACTCAGTCTCAATACTTAAAATATCGTTTAGCCAGCACCATTGGATGCTAAGATGCAGGGTGACATTTGGCCGTAGAATCTTCAGGTTCAAAGAGCTTTCCTCTTTCCAGGTGCAAGATCAATTCTCTATTAGTAGGCCCACCAAATAATACCTAATACCCATGTTGGTCTGGCTGTGCTCTTAGGGTGCATGAAGGGCTCTGAACACCTACATGGCTATATTACCTTCCCTTGAATTTCACCACATTTTTGCTATCTTTGCATTCTATATATGGTTAATATTATGCTACTTTCCTGTCGATTGCCTCTGGGGTGAAAGACATTTTTTCCCAGTTATTCCCATTTGGTGCTAGGTTTCTAGGTATCACACATTTTCGGGAGTTCTGGAATTAAATTGACAAATTTGGGGAAGAAAATGTCTCATACGTTTATACTTTTCATTTCATGTTAGGAAGTGAATTCTCAGCCTCTCCCGTTTCAAAGTGACCACAGAGCCTTTTCTCCATTGATATTTTCTTTCGTATTTTAGTGGTTCAATCTGTTTAATAGCACTTCAATATATATTTACTTCAACAACATCCTTTTTTGTAGGTGTTCATATTACTGCACCTATTACAACCATATTTTCTCAGCCTCTGAACTTCCTATATCCTATCTATGGATATATGTGTGACTGCATGTGCCTACAGTTTTTTTTAATAAAAGCCACAGTCAAATCAGGAAAACTGTCAAAAAAATCAGCATAAATTCAGACTACAAAAGCATTCTTCAAGGCCCTTCATTAAAAATGTACCCTTTTAACAAAAAAAGCATTGTGAATGCAACCTCTAATTTATTTCACAGAGGGGGGCTGCGCAGGGAGGCTTTCAAGTAGCTACATCAGCTTGGTACCAAATGATGAGAACGCTAACAATCAGCGCTAACGCATAGCTCATTTGGAAGTCAATGGACCATTTCAAGCCAAGAAGCAATACTTCTCCTTGCCTTTTGCCTCTGCTGTGATGCCTTCCTCATTTAATGAAACTAAAGTTGCTGCAAGTCTGCACAGCGCATAAAACATGCCTGCTGTGTACAGAAGGAAATGTCTTAGGATGACATAAACTGCTTTTTTGATAAAAACTCAGATTAAAGGCAGTCAGTTGGTAAAACAAGATGAAAAATATCCTCATGTAATGGTAAGTGAGACTGAGAGTAATAGTGAGCCAGGGCCCATCCAATAGATAAAAGGCAGAACGTGTAAATACTTAACTCTCCCCAGCTATTAGGCTGTAGTGGGAAGGGGGCACACACTGCCTTAATCCTCCGGTCAACATAGAGAGCATGTCTGTGTGGCGTGTCACTTAAAACAAAGTTCCTGACTGAACCCCCAGTGGACACAACGCAAATTACACGCGTACTGAGACCTGTGACCGTCATTTATAGGCTGTCGCTATGAACAACTTTGCTGACCTCAGTATCCCAGGTGCTCCCCTTATTTGTAGAAATGATAATAAAACAGTGAAAATGTAAGGAATGTTTTATTAGATACTGCTAAATACTATAATAAAAAAGCCCTCTTTTTCCTGGCTGATAGATTGATTACGCACTGTCTCCATCTTCTCAAGGCTTAATCGTCTGAAATAAGCTGTCTACGTCCAACTTTCCATCCACTGGGAAGACAGGGCTGTCAGTCAGCAAAGCCAACGGCCTGCTCAGCACAGACCGAGCGAACAACAGTAATTACACCCTGTTCCTTTGTTCTCCTATTTTCTTTCTCCCGTACAATGACTATTTTCAATCAAGTACTCCTTTGGCAAAGCTCTTAATGCTCTGAAGAAGTGTTTCTTGGAGCTGAAAATGAAGAATTGTTTGGCACGACGTTTCTTGCCAATGCTGAGCATTTGAGCTAATACTGAATTCCTGCCTAATTAACAGGAATGTGATGTCCAACACACTATGTGCTAAGCATCATAAACTAATCCTTATATAGGGTTGCACTCAGAATTTAGCAAGCTAAAAGCCTAAAGCTATCAAACGGCAATAGTGCTTGTTCTAACAAATCCAGTAACACATTATTACTTCTTATAAATACATTTTTTCTTGGTAATTTCAATCAGGTTCAACGGTTGGAGATTAGGTAAATTGGGCCCTGCAAGAAATTTATGAGTGTGGCCGAATGCACTGCAAATATGTAACCCCTCATTTCCTGCTATATTTAAGGTTACTTCTTATCCAGCACTAGTCTATAGTCTGGTCTATTCTGTACAAAAATGCGTGTGTCAGTAAAGGAATACTTGCTCATCAGTCAGAAAGACATTCAGCAAAGCAAGCTGGATTCATTTTTAAGCAAAACCATGGCTGATTGGGATACCTTGATTCATAGGTAAGTAACATCATTTCTGTTGGTCCGGTTTGCATACTGTCATTTCAGACACATTCTTGAGGCCTTGCAGTTTCATAGTCAGGGTCAGTTGTCTAGGGCACTAAAATACACACTATTGATAAGTGATTTTTGTTCTATGGAACAAATTCGGTGTTCTTTGGTGTTCACACCCAATGATGATTGCTGTTTCTTAACGCTTGACATAGAGTGTCATGGAAGTCTATGACCACTGATTTTACTCAATGAGGACAGCAAACAAACACATATTTAAGGTGCAGCTGAATGGCAGCTGAATGGCACGTACCTGTCAAGAAATAATGACAACTACAAGAATTAGGAGGTAAAAAATGAATGTTTGAAAACTTTTGAAAGGATTCCAAAATAAGGAAATACACAGCAATGTGTAATGTGACAGAAAAATACACTATTTATTTAAATAAATAAAAAATTACAATGCAAAGGCACAAGGGGAAGGACGATTATAATTTAATTTAAAGCATCAAATTTTGGGAAACAATTGTCTGCCTACTAAATACTTGACTCAGAAAAAATGCCTTGTCTCCCAGTAGAGTTTTATTGTCAACTCCAGCACGGTCTTCTTCTTTGCTATCTTCACCAGTGCTTTGAGGTTTTGGCTTTACAGGTCATCTGTCTGAAGAAATAATTGGGGAAAAAAACACAAAACTTCACAACAATTTCTTCAGTAAATGTTGACAACTGACTTATGTCTTGTTCATTCAGAGAATATAAAATCATCTGCCAAAGAAAAGGGGATCCAGTCAATTCCATTGCATCTGCTGGCTTGCTTAGAATGATTTACAATCAATAAAAAAGCACTATTTCTATGCTGACTGATACTGATAAAATATTTTATTTAAATTTTTAGAGTTATAATTTAGGTTGGATAGTTTAAGATTAAACAATACATTGATTTACATTACCTTTGTACAAAATTGCACCACAAACTTGGTGCACCAGAGAACTACTGGTCTAGAGTGACTATTCACTGTAACCAGCTGTATCAAGCATACAGTTTAACCTCCCTGTGTTCACTATACTGCCACCTATAGCACCGGTGTTGTCATAGGAGGAAGGCATAATTTCCATTGCATTAAAACTTTACCTCAACTTTTTTTCCCTTTTATATATTTTTTGTCTTCAGTTTAAAATGCTGTTCAAAAATAGATCCAGGGTGTTCTGCAGCTGAATAAATTGTGTATGCTATCCAAACTCAAAAGAGCTTTCAAATGACAAATGAAATAAATGGTCACATTCAAATGACAGTGTGAAATTCAAGGGTTTGTCATGACAGTTGACATAAAGAACTATCAAGTTGAGTAGGCTAAGATAACTGCCATACATCAACTATCATGCCCTTTCAACCGAAAGAGTGAAATTGTTTGTCATAGACTGTCATGACATTCTGTGTCAAGCATGACTATGACAGTGTTATGTAGCCATTATGAAAGTACATCCACTTTACTGTTACTGTTGTTACTGTATTACACACACATTCATGAACTTCAACAAGCTTTGAAATTCAAGCACTCTTCATAGAAATGTAACATAATGCACAAGATAACAAAGCTTGAAACAGCATGCAATGTCATCTGCATGCTTTAATTAGGCTGAACGATACTGCATTCACAGAATTCCCACAGGGAAAACCATGGCATGCACTCATGTAGGGATTATTAGTAGGGACCGAATAAACCAAAAGGATATAGTCTACTATACTAGTCTTAAAGGCTACTTTAAGAATACCCTATAGACAATTTTGTGTGCAATGAGATGACTGTGGTCCAAGTTAGTCACAATGGAATATGCTCATGCAATCCAGCCTAATTTTCCTGTTGAATACGTCCTTTTTTGTTGGGCCTGGCAGGGGAATTCAATAGCGGCTGTTGTTGTTGACCAGGGGATTTCAACCTCTGACTGGCTGCCATGGTCCATAAACCATACCCATTGTAGGGCCCCATCAGGGCATGAACCAGAATCCTCCGAGGCAGCTGTGACAGCTTTGATTTATTGCGGTAATCATAATGTACTTTGAGCACATATTACGTTCTTTTCCTGGTAGTTGGCAGGCGGTTTCATGACAAATACTGCTGGATTATGCGACTGGGTCAGTCGGCGGGAATGAGAAAACATGGTTGCAAGCACTGCAGACAAGTGCACACAACGAGGCCTGGTGCATAATGCGTTCATTAACGGGGAGATGATCTTTTTGTCCAGTGCGACTGATCAGTAGCGGGCATCCATGGAAACAAAGCAGCAATTACTTTCCCTGACGTACGGGTCTCCAGCCTACAATCATTTAATAATACAACCTGCTCAGCTTTTCCACATAAATCAGTCGTAAAATGTTATTAAAGCGTTACTAAAGGGGCGGCTTGACGTCCCTGACATGCACACCCTACACCATGCCGTTTTACCTGCGTACACAGATAAGAGGAATCGAACAAAGAGAATTGGATCACAGATCACAGAGTTCCCATCAGATATTACTATATTTTCTCATGGGAGGCAACTGCAGTCATAGGGGAGAAACTAGACATGCCACCAAAAATCTGCAGGTTAAAACTTCCAAGAAAGGCACTAGTCTTACACCCCACAGCATAACACTCCGAATGGCTTTAGAAACGACGGCTGTATAAAATGTAAAACACTGCATAATCTTGCTATTTGTATTATAAATAAAACCCAAAAAAGTTAAGCGTCAAAAGAGTGGAAAAAAATCTAATCAGTGTTAAAAAAAATGTCCTGGGTAAAGGGAGTCGGGCGTCTGCCAGGAAAGCAACTAAAATAATTTAAATATTCTGTCACCGAGGCCCCATCTGCTGCTTTGTCACCGTGGCAACTTCAGTAGAGAAACTGGGAAGAATAGACAGTAACTGCCGAGAATGAATCCTCATCGACAGTCTAATCACTGATTTCATAGCCTTGTCACGTTTTAAATGCTTTTATTTTGGTAAACAAAACCGAAAACTTAATTGTAGCTACTGTGCAGTGAAAACTCATCTGAATCAGCACCACAAAATTAATCACAATACATAGTATATGGGGTTAAAATCCAATGCATACTAAAAATGTGTGTGATTAATTCTGTCCAAGTTCTGTGTCTAGGTTTGATATGAAAAATGATTGTTTCAGAGAGTTCTGTTGAAGATAATCCTGAACTTCCTAACTGTATCCAAGAGGTAAAAAAAAAAAAAAAATACTCCTGCCAGAGAGTACCCCAGGGTGATGATTGCGATGCTACTAACATGTTTAATTTTTTACTTTACCCAATGATGCATCACGGACTTCGAGCACACTGAGACGGCACAGCATATGATCACACAAGAGCTGATACCATCAACAGGCATGGAAACGATTCCAGCTCCAACTCTTGCCCTGCAGCCACAGTGATTACAATGATGGATGACTCTGCACGAGCAAGGACTACATAAGCTTGGAGTTTAGATGAAATTTCCACTTTGACTCCTGTACGCTTGTAGATTCTTAGTATTAGGTAGTGGTGGTGGGAGGGGGGTAGTTTCTGAAAATGCTGCTAAAGAATAAAAGAATGCTTTCATTCATACCCTGGTCTTGATACTGGGGACTGAGCAGGAGATGAGCGCTGATTATTAGTAGGAGCTGTTGCTTTGGCGGTGACATGCAGTGACACACCTTAATCATTAGGTGCATGATCAAAGGCGTGATTCATAATTCTAAGTTGAATAATGATGCCAGTTTTGTCCAATAATATCTAGTCAGGTAATAGCTTTTGCCACGGATGTCAATTGAAGAGCATTACCTACCACATTTAAAGCTGTAATGTTATATTACAAGTGTAATGGAGTTTTATGATTCAGGCCTATGTGGAGACAAAGGGAGCTCATTAATTTGCACCCGTCAATTTTCCCCCGCGACAATTTGCCCACGTTATTAGTCCGTTATTCGCCCCAATTCAACCCTGCAAAAATTTGTCTCCACTATAATTTTCTACAACTGGTCTGCATGATAAAGGTGCACCCAGGACAATTGGTACCCATGATAAAGGCGCCCCCAGGACAATTTGTAACCATGATAAAGGCGCCCCCAGGACAATTGGTACCCATGATAAAGGTAGCAATTGGTCCCAGTGAATTGACGGGAATGAACTGTCATGGGCCCGGAAAGAAATAATTACTAATTGGGTCCCTTTGTAGATTACATGTAGTTTATTTTTAGAAATGGTCCCTGACCTTAGCTGTAAGAGATCATGTGATGTCTGCATAACGCAATAATAATTATTACATGACTTTCAAATTATGAATTAATAAATGCGGTTTCCAGAATGACTACAATTATTAAAGCTTCCTGTCAACAACAAACGCAAAACTTCAAAGATGGAGCTGATTGATAATTGACTAGTCAATATAAAAATCCTAATCAAAGAGATTTGCGAGCTGATTCCAACATTAACACAAATGGACGCCGACAGCTCAGAACAGAACTTGGGGGGGATTTCTTCCCTCATTTCCTCTAGTCTGAGATGAGTTATCATTGCTGGGCTCTAATTGGATTTCGCCCCAGCTCATCTCTTTCCAGCCCGCGGCTGTTCTACTCCATAAAGTCTGTTTCTCAGTTGTGTACACATCTGTAGCACTCGCAGCCCATTAGCGGTGCAGACGGGACTTTGCTCGCTACCTCGGCGTTGTCAGATCCATCAATATTTCTCCTGCGAGAGACTGACCTATCCGTGTTAAAACACATGTTGGCATTTTACCTCGGTGGACAGCGGACAGCAGGCAGGGAACCCGAATAGCAGCACAGGCTGCTTCCAGTTTCAAGAAACAAGAGTGGGACGTCTATAGGCTGATTCAGGTCATAGACCGCAGCATGGAGGCGTCGCCCGTGTTCCAATCTGTGTGTCTCTAAATCTCCTCACAGCTGAACATTGAGTCCTCTCCGTCCTGCCCATGTGCAACCTGCCAGTGCTGATTCATCAGACGCACTTCCTCCGGGCTCTCACTCCGCCAGTTCTGTTCTGCCACGGTCGTATCATTCAGTATGACATCTCTTTAACATTATGTGCTCCCTTGTGAGGTACAGGCTTTAAACTTCAATGATTGAGGTTTTAATCAGCACTTACCCGGTGGTCGCCAGTCTCACATACAGAAGAACAGTCAGGGTGAACAGTCACTTCCCCCGCAGATAGGAGAAGTAAACACGCTCTACAGATTCTCACCAAACAGGGACTTGGGCTTTATTTTTAAGAGCTGAGAAGGAACGCAGCACTTAGTTTTCTACTCTGCACCAGGCATGGAGATACATGTTACTCTTTTCCACAAAAAAAACCTTCATTCACGGCCTTTTAAGCATATCTTCAGCGCATTGGGGCTCAATGTTCCTGCTGAAAGCCGTCCAGTAACACGCAAAGTCAAGGCGAGTTCCAGAAGAAGGTGCAGTGACACGCGGGTGACTTCGAGGTGTGTGCCACGAGGAGGTGCAGAGACACAAAGGTGAAGTCGAGGTGTGTTTCATGAGGAGGTCTAGTGACACGCGAAAGAAGTCGAGGTGTGTTTCATGAGGAGGTGCAGAGACATGCGGGTGAAGTGGCGCCGGGTGAAATCGAGACGTGCTCCATGTGGTGACCGGCCCCCGTGGAGAGAAGCAAGCGGCACCAAAAGAGACCGGTTCACTGTGAGACCCTGCTACTCAATCTCTTACAGTGCAACGGCCCCCTATCGTACCGTAGGATCTGCGCCCGGCAGGTGGGTGCTGGGGGGTAGTAATGCCAAACATCAAACTTCACACAGTAAAATCTCGGCACAAAACTGCTCGAACAAAGGGACAGCTGACACCCGAAATACGGTCGTTCGCATCTAGTTTAGGCAGCTCTTTGTTTTCTCAATACATTTTTATACGTCTTTATAGGGCTGTCTTAACATGACACTTTCTTTACAAGAATACAGAGTAATGATGGAACTGAACGGTTTCCCTTGTAGTGCTTATCCAATCCACACGTATGGACTAAGCCCTATATCAGGATGAACTGAGGGCCCAATGAGAGCTCTGTTGAATCTGCTGGTTCATGTGCGCGCAGCACAGTGCAGGGGCTGCAGGCCAGTACTGCTCACTGACTGAGATAGAGTACCGGGGAGGGCAATCGGTGGTCATACAGAGTGAAGACAAATTAAGGTAATGACCCTTGCAGAACTATAAGGAATGAAGCGACAGAGTGGATGGCTTTTACACTACTATGGCCCAAGGCTGCTCAAATACTCGGCTCTTAAGGAAAAACATACTACCCTAAAAACAGGTCATGGTCAATAAGCCCTAAAAATACAAATTACTTTACATTTGCTCTTCATCTGCTCTGCCATACAGCATCTGTACCTCATTTATATACCAACAGCTCTGCATTATCCCTTATACATACAGTAACAGTGTGGAGACTGGATTGGGGAGCTGGACTGTTGATCCATAGGTTTCTTGTTCATATCACGAGGTCGGCAGATAGGATCAGAACCGACAGGCAGGAACATGTTCTGGATTTATTCAGTATTAATGTTGCCAAGGTGCCTTTTTTTCTGTTTTGTACATTGTATGCCCATGGAAACTGTACAAAAGTAGAGAAGAGAACATGATTTTTTAAATTAAGCTTTAGACCAGCTTGTTTTCCACAAGACACTGTATCGGTATCATAAAAAATAATATTACATTCTCATTATGGCATAAGGCAGTTTATTTGACCGTTTACAGTTTTTTTAATGGATAAAGTAAAGAGTTTGGGGACCACTGCTTTAAAGCTTCACCCAGCAAATTTACTTGAGGAGAAGTAATCTGGTTTTTTATTGTCTCAACCTGCAAATACCATCACAACAGGGAGACGTTTCTGCCTGTTCTACTGAGAGCAGGAGTCGCTAGTTAGCCTGAGCTTCTCAGTCATATGGGATCATTACTTTTTTAAATTCCGTGACTGAGTTGGCTGTGAAGAAGTTTCTAGCACGTCAGGCACTGAAGCTCAAGAAAAAAAACACGAGAAATGACTTGCATTGTCAGAATCTGTGGTTCTGTGGTTTAGAAATGCCTTGCATTGTCAGAATCTGTGGTTCTGTGGTTTAGAAATGCCTTGCATTGTCACAATCTGTGGTTCTGTGGTTTAGAAATGCCTTGCATTGTCAGAATCTTGGGTTCTGTTGTTTAGAAATGCCTTGCATTGTCAGAATCTGTGGTTCTGTGGTTTAGAAATGCCTTGCATTGTCAGAATCTGGGGTTCTGTTGTTTAGAAATGCCTTGCATTGTCAGAATCTGGGGTTCTGTTGTTTAGAAATGCCTTGCATTGTCAGAATCTTGGGTTCTGTTGTTTAGAAATGCCTTGCATTGTCAGAATCTGGGGTTCTGTTGCTTAGAAATGCCTTGCATTGTCAGATTCTGGGGTTCTGTGGTTTAGAAATGCCTTGCATTGTCAGAATCTGGGGTTCTGTTGTTTAGAAATGCCTTGCATTGTCAGAATCTGGAGTTCTGCTGTTTAGAAATGCCTTGCATTGTCAGATTCTGGGTTTCTGTGGTTTAGAAATGCCTTGCATTGTCAGAATCTGGGGTTCTGTTGTTTTGAAATGCCTTGCATTGTCAGAATCTGGGGTTCTGTTGTTTAGAAATGCCTTGCATTGTCCGAAAATATACCATTCCATTGTCGTTTGAATCCTAAGAAATCACAACCAAAATTTATTGTTTTAAAATTAGCAATATAGATATATACAATCTAGTAACTAGTAATTATTGGTTAATATTAATATTAATATTTTAACGTATGTAAGATACCGTGCTTCAGTCAAGCCCCAAATACCCTGAAAGAAGAAAGAAGTAGTGGGAAGAAAAAACGTATTAAATAAAAATTATTTTTGCTTTGCCAAAAGTTTTAGTGTATCCAATGTTCCCCTGTTCCATTGTCACCCCCCCGAAGAACATTGTGATACAAACCTACAGAGAAAGTCACCCAGAGTGTTTGATCAGCATGGAATTTTCCTGACTGAGGGTTCTGCCGTTATAATTGGCTGTCACTGGTGACTGAAACCGAGTCGCGGGAGGAGGGGGGCAGGAGGCAGACTCAAGTCCAAACGAGGCAGCGCTACCTTTTTGATGGTGGATTTCGCATTAAGAATTCTGCTGCGGGAGCCCCCGGAGACCAAGAGCTGGTGCGCTGGGAAGAGGAAGACGAAGTGTCTCGATCAGAGAGACGGAAAGTCACGGATCTGCCCTGTCCTACATGCTCAAGTTAATTAAACATGATTAATCGGCTACTGCACCCCCAGGAGAGCCCCATGACTAACCGCTGCCCTAATTTACAGTAATACAAATTAGGCAGGGTAAGATAATAGATAGTAATAGATACATACAGTGAAAATATGCCACAGGAGTATTTTGTGGGGGAACATTGAGCACATGCTGATGAAGATGGAGTCAAAATTCTGCAATAAACTTTAATAAAAATAAAAAAAAATTAAGAGGAAAAGGAAGCAATTGGAAAGGAGGGTTTGAGCAATAATAATATTGTTAATAATAATATTGTTAATGATTTTAACTTCTGCATGTCCATCTATTAACGTGTATGAAAACCACGTAAAGTTTATTTATGCTTATTTAAATTAATACATATATTAATTCACATATAATTTTATTTTAATATATTGGATCGGTTCAATTAAAGGGAAAAGCACAAATAATCTGGGGAGGGGGTGTAAAAGAAAAGTAAGAAAGAAAAAACCAAGACAAGAAGAAAATTGTGTGTCTACAAAATAAATATTCAACAGTCGCCCAACAAAATTTAGATTTAGATGTAATATTGCAGTGCAGTAATGAATGTCAGGAGAACCTTAGTAAAATGTGAAAAATATAATCAGCCCTTGTTTTTTATATTCTTTCTCTAGTCAGTTGTAATTCAGAATGGCATTTGGAATGAAATACATCTTCAATAGCTGTAGTTTTCATTTTTTATCCAGTAAATAAGCTTAATAAAATGTTTGAAAAAATACCTCCTTTACTGCTTGCAGGGCTACCCGCCTGGCGTCCATTAGCTGAATCCTGTGTTTTGACATTTCAGCTGGTTCTGGAACCCGTAGTGAGAACCCCTGTGTAGGCAAAGATGGGGCTTAAACAATAGATAATTTTAGTTGCTCAGACACATTGGTACATGTAATCAAAAACATTAAATGTCAGGTTCAGGTTTGAGGTTAGGCAGTGCTTCAGGTTAATGAGAACAATTTTTATGCAAATGTCGATTTCAGATAATAGCCATGCAATTGCATTATAATTAAATGTGCAAATAACTACTTAACATTGTGTTTCTGGTAATGGTTTCCACAGGTTCTAAAAAACATTCAAAGCTTTCAAAGGACAAACCAGTCTATATAGGACATGTACGTCAAAAGCAAGATTTGCTAGCGGCCTGGGTTCGCACACTGGCGACTGATCTGAGATCTAAGGTGTGGTGAAACTCTCTGGTGGAGTTGTTTTAACATAGCCTGTTACGGAATTTTTTCTTTCCCCATGAATTTCCCCATGAGTCTCCTACAGCAGGCAATCCCCAGCCAGCACTGAACTCATCTCACTGCTTTTCTCTCTTGACCATCTGAACCGGTCTCACCTTCTCAACATCATGCTGAATGCATTTCAACTTTGAACTTTTTTAACAGTGTGCTTTGTGGAAAGTAAAGGATTCATAGAGTATGAACAAGAGGTTCCTGCGGTCATGGCTCCTCTGATTAAAAAAAGAAAGACTTAAGGCTCACTCAAGTCTTTCTCTGACCTTTCAAAGAGCAAATAATGTCCCAGAAAACTTGGTCCCTGTGAACATCGATGACAGCTGATTTCACAAGAGGTGAGAGAACATGTTAACAGCTAGTGTTGCGATTTTGCTGAGGCCTAATTTAGGTTAACAGGCATCATTTAACAAGCCACAATGCTCCAGAAAGGCTACAAGTGCTTCTTGTAAAAAGAAGAATTAGGCAGTGGGTGTTAACTGTCTCTGTCTTCTCATGCGCAGACGGGCGGCTGAAAGCTTCAGCGGCACGTTGTAATTTAACATCTGTAATTACAGAACAATAACCGCTTTCTATTTAACACGCCGAATTCAAGACGGGTGTTCGTGCGACCCTTCGATGGCGTCACTTCAGTCGGCAGAATGGGAAACAAAGAGAGGGCTTTGTTCCGTGGTGACTCGGGAGACGGCGGGTCCGGACTGAAGGCGCGTCTGCGCCCTTACCCCACACCCGCGCTTCCACACAATGAGGAGATACTGAGGTGACGAGTGACAAACGAGCACAATCAAATGTGGAAAGCGCCGCAGGCCGCAGGCTTGAGGAACTGGCGACGCGAGAAAGACAGGATTAAAGACAAGTGAAACAGATGGGGGAGAGAAAACGGGGGCGTAGCTCAAATCGCATTGGCCGTGGCTGTGATTGATTGAGGAGCCCCAGTCAGAAGGTGTCGCTGGCAATGGCAAAGATACGGTTTAACTCACGAGAACTGGATCTTGCAGTTAAGATGCAGTTTGGGTTCAGCAAAATGTGCATATAAATATACAGACATTTAATTTGAAAACATAATTAACCTATTTAAAATGATATATAAAAATGATATGTACTGATGTATGGGGTTTTAAACACACATGTAGCACGGCTTATAGTGTACCTGACCACAATGAGTTAGTCAGAAGCAATCTTTTTCAATAAATAAAGCTAATATACCACTAATGCTGCAAAGCCAGTGCTTTAATGGAGACGTGGACGCAGATCCTAGATGTTCTGGAGAAAAACCTGGCCTCTTATCACAAATGGAGTCCTAACTAAGTGCTACGTCAAGCACAGAGAGCCGGTTTCTTCTCATCTCGGACTTGATGAATGTGTAAGTAAATAAAAAACTGCAACAAAGAAAGTTGGGGAGCGGGGTCGAATCGGCAAAACAAAGAGGGAACTGTTAAAAAAAACCACGTAGGTAAGGTCTCTGAAGGCCTGTCAACAAAACACATTTTGCCGATAAATCAAGGGACCTGCATATTGTAGCAAATAAATAAACACATTTGGAAACTGCAATGGTTTATTTTCTCCTGGATTCACCACAATTTAGAGTAACCAAACCTCCTATTTGCATTTTCTGCATAGTCTACTCTACAGAAGGCTGTATTTTAGCAGATAAGCCAGGTTTAAAATGTGGCCAAGGAATGAGTCATTTTTATGGGCCACTTGACAGCATTTGACAACAACGGCACATTTGAATAATTTTGATAAATATTATAATTTCTCACAAATTAATTATTCCTGAAATATACATAAATCTGATTTATATAAATCTAAAAGATGAAAAATGTTGCACAATTGGACCTGTTGTATACAGGTGAATCAACAGTGAAATAACAGTGCCCCTCCTGGGATTTTACCCTTCATCCTATGGGTCACCACTCATTCCTTCAACCACTATGCCACCTAACTGACTATTCAGGTAAGACAGGTCGTGTTTTAGAGATAGATCTTGCTCTGCTTCCTGTTTGAAAGTACATGATGTGAATATTATTTATAGTTCTAGTACGACTGAAAAAATTCCGATTAACTCTGAAAACTTTTAATGGCTGTCGTTCAAAACTAATCAACATAGAAACCGACAGCAGAAATTAGATATCGGCCCCTCTTGTAACACAGGTAACACAGTATCCTACCTGATCAGCCATTTGACCTGCAGTTTGTTGCTGTGCTGCGTTCCGTTGTTGAGACTTAATGTTTGCTTTGGCTGGTTTATCCCATCAGTGTGCCATTTTGTTTACAAAGGGCTGAACTGTCAGAGCAAGAACAAAGTTGAACAATCAATGAAGCAATATTCAATAATCACAGACATACTCAACCAATTAAATAGCTGCAAACCGAGTTTTTTTTTTTTAAACTGCCTGTTGGGATTCTTAGAACAAGTAAGGCTCTTAAGAATAAGATGCTCCAGGTCCGCAGTAACGCTCGTAACTACAGCATGGCCTTATTTATACAAGCTCTGTCGTAAACTCTGTTAGATGAAATGCCCCCACAGAACAAAACAAAATATATTGCAGGAGAGGGATCGAGCCCACTTGTGAATGAAAAAAGAAGTAGCATTCGATAGAACAGCAAGCTCGACCAATGTCGCGCTCCCACATGTCCTTCCCTCTGGAATATTCCGGTTCCTTAAGGATTGTCCATAAAAGGACAGTTAACTGCGCACAGGACTTGGGTAAAGCCTCGCAGGTCAGATTTATTCACCATCTACGATACTTCAAATAAGGCAGAGATAAAACGGTGTTTTCATATGGAAAGTTTGGGGGGGGGGGGGTTGTGTCTTTTTCTTTGTCATGGGTCAGGCATTCGGGCTTAAAATGCTCCGGGACCACTTCACTTTGCGGACGACAGAAATGGCAGGTGTCGGAGGCCCTCCGTAAAACAGCTTGATTTGGACTGCTGCCACATCCATACAAGAATCAGTGCCCAGCTTGCAGTATAACATTAGTTTAAAAAAATAAATAAAGCACTGAAGCCATCCCGACACTTACACAGCAGCATTTGATGAAACACAGAGCAGCATAATTAGAATCAGTGCAGAGAAGCCTCAGGAAACTCATCCGTGTGAGATTGGCAGCAACTGGGCATTGCTTGCCCTGGCTCTCTGGTTAGCGCATCGTCTGTGCCAACCTGGCCTGAGTACTGCACTGTCAAGTGGGTCCTGTAGAGGGAGCTAGAGGAGCTGCAGCTGCTAAATGTAAAACATCAGATATAATCAAATGTTTTTGAATGTCCAGCTAAAGCTTCACTCTGCCGTAATCTCTCGTAATGAAATAATTAACATTTTTACAATGATGAAAATCAGTTTTAGAATGAATCGGAAAGCAGAAGCTTGAGGACGACGATGATTGAAATGACGTAAATGATATGCAAATGATACGCAAATGTTCTCCCGCTGTAGCGATTAGATGTGCGTGGTGGACATGCAGAAATTGATGCTGGCGCACACATACGCACTGAGTGGATTGAGATGGTACGACTGTGGTATTGATACGCCAGGTTGTGAGACTGGCGACTGGACCAAATCAAAACTTTAGCGACTCATTACCCACATTAAATAAAATTGCATTTCACATTGTTTTATTTTATGAGTAAATGAAATACTAATCCTACAGAAAAAAATTATTAAAATTAACAAACTATGCACTATGCCTGATTTGAAGTACAAATCGCAATTCTGCATGCAGCATCCAGATCTGCAACCTGGATTGCCTGGATTTCCAGATCTTCTTTATTTACACAAACGCTGCTAAAAGTGATGTCAAATTATTTCTATTGTATGTTCAAAATGTATGTTATTGCATGTTCAAAAATAGCAGTATTCTGAATGGGCCTGTTTGCATATAAACCGTGAATATTAGTGGAATAATGGATTTAACTTGCATCTAAACATCTTATTCAGAGTATTAATTTGGAATTATCATTCACATTATTAGTTAGCTATAATTAGATATTAACAAAAAACAACGTAGATACCAATGAGCAGTACTGAGAACTAAACTGCTCAACGTTCCAAAAATAAAATAATTTAATAACAAGCGAAAGGAATGGTCACAAACACTGCTGATCAAAATACTCTTCACAGCCATCTGATCTGATGAATAAGGAGATCAAAATTTAGTATCAAAACAAATTCATCACAATGAAAAAAAAAAATCATACTCAGATGACAACATTTAAAAACAACCCACCTTAAACTTATTGAAAATTCAGCCAGTCCCTGAATTAATCTAAAGAGATAATTTTGTGATCAACTTGGATTGTTCATGTGTGCTGTATGTTAACCGGTAAGTCTTTACTGTATGTTAACCAGTAAGTCTTTACTGTATGTTAACTCAGTAAGTCCCACTTTCTAAAGGAAGGTTTTCTTGCTGCTACACATACTTTATGTCTTGATTTGATTAGTAATCCTCTGAAGACTGACAGCTCAGCTCCCTGATTTATGATTTGTCTGTCAACTCTAAATAGGCTAATAGATAAATAAATAGATATTCACATAGAATAAAAACTGATACATAAATGATTGTGACGTTTAATTAACTATCAAAACTTGGAGCACTGACAGTTAGCATGTTACAGTGCTCATGAATACTTTATAGATCTGCCCTTGTGAGAGGGGTCAACCGATTAATTCTATGGAGAACAGCAAAATAGTTTTAACATAGTTTTTAATACACACATCTGAACCACCTGAAATCATCACATAAATACATGCGAATACCACAAATACATTTAATTTTGAAATATTTAAAATAATAATAATAATTATTATTATCACTGAGAGGGGCCCCTGAGGGTTTGTCAATTACAATTTGTCAATTACAATTTGTCAATTACAGCAGATAGCAGCCCTGGATCTAATGGAACAGCCCGTAGATTTGTTGCTACCTCCACATTTTATTGAAATAATTGACAAAATACAAATACCTTCATCTTATCTAAACAACATCTCTACCTTTATTACTACTGTGAAATGATGAGCGAAAATCTCTCTGTCAGGTGTTAGTTCTGGTACAGCACTCATTTTTTATTTATTCTTAATTTATTCTTAATACTGATAGAAAAACTGAGACGATTAAAAAAATATTGTGTCCGATCAACTCAAAATCCTACACTGAAGTAAATTTCCAGAATAATAAATTTTGAAATATTTGATTTTTTTTTAGATCTTTTTTTAGATTTTTTTTGTGACTAGGGACTGTGACTAGGGTTTGTGACCAGCTCCGGTTCCGGAGCTCAGAGCCAACTCCGGTACAAGGGGACGACCAGCTTTTTGGTTTTGCTCCGGAACGGAGCTGGAGCTTGAGCGGGGAGCGCAGGAGCAGGAGCAGAGGCGGACTCGGGCTTATCGGAGTGCTCCGGAGCCTGTAGCCAGAACCGGGATCACGGAACCTTCTACTTACTCCACCCTTCTATGAAAACTCCTGTGATACATTATGAAGCACTGAAGGAACCGGTCCCAGAGGTCGTCTTCAGCACTATTGTTCCAAATCTGGGGCGCTGGCTGTCCACAACTTTCAACCAATAGAACCTGGTGAACGCATGCACCCTCGCTCAGACTGCTGCATTGCAGTAAACACATTTGATAATATTGCGGGTTGTGAACCACCAGGAATCCAACATGTCTAAATCCACACTTTAAAAGAGATGCTGTGGTTGACTACAATCTGTACTGTCAGGCGCCATGCTCAGCGGCAGAGAAGTATTTATAATAATATTGCAACCCAGTCATCCGAGTACCATACAGTCTGCCGTCAATAAGCTAGCCATTGTGCTGTCGCAATAAAATAGCTAACACTGATTATGCCCCTAGTTTATGCAGTGTGCCCCTCCCCCAGGAGGTCCTGAGGAAAAAAGTAAGCGTAGAACCCTGAAGTAGCCTTGGAGATTGAATTGGGGTATATTTGGCTTTCAGGCCCAACAACCCTCTACCCCCACAATTGGAATCAGAGTTACTTCTTTCTGAATAAATGAAAAAATGTAACTACGTAATTTATCCCAAGATGAATTAACTAAATTAGTTCTTAATGGTGTCCATGAGACAAAAGCTGGGGAATTTTATGTTAGAATGCGGAGTTAACAAATAGCAAGAGTGCTATTTCCCCCCGCCACACCTAACAACCAGATAAGTCTTCAATTGTTGGTTGAACAATATTTGATTAATCCGACTGTCTGCCAGTGCCTTAATGACGGATATTGGAGTCAGTGTGATGAATAGCAAAAAAAAACAAAAAACGACTGATACAAGTCGGACAAGTGAACCAGACTGAAGAATGATGTGATGTTATAACTGTTGCTAACACACACGTTAATCTAATAAACACATTATTAAAAAATAATAATAAATAAATATTTACTGCATTGAAATAAAATACTTGAAGTGTTTTTCTAATGGCTACTCTTCAAATAATTACCTCTGAAATGAGTAATTAATCAATTCCTTCAACATCTGACTGAGGGGTTAACGATTTTGCCCGTTATATGTTCGCTAAGTTTACAACTTCTGTTACCCAGTGCACCACCAGTAGCCTATGTAATATCGATCGCATAAGGGTTAGGGTTCGGTTTGAATTTTTGAGAAGAGAATGGCCATGGAAGTTTACAATGCTGCAGTTTTGAGGTGACCACTTCAGCTTCTGTTTGCAATCACACAATAGTTTAATTTTCATGAAAAGATAGTCAAGTGTTGAGAGTGACGCAGATTGCAATCAGATACAAAGCATAACATTGTTGTTGATTGGCTGAAACAGCTTAATTATCGCTGTTTCTCCACTTGGCAGGGTTAATTATAATGAGATTTAATTGCCTTTTTAATCATCTAAATGAGTGAAGATGGAAAAAAAGGAACCCTTTGGCTGACGTTTTCTTACCATTGAAACGAATATGATCCATAAAGGTACTTCGGATTGCATAAATAGACAGGTAAAACAAACTCTGTCTTAGCAGAGATGTTTGCCTTATCAGTAGTAGAACTGTGTTCTCAAACTTCAAGGTAGCACAAACACACACACAGACACACACAAGAATGTACACACACTCAGACACACAAACAAACAAACAGGTAAAGAACAAATAGTCTAAATAGCTCAGATGGAAAATCAATAAAACATGACTGAATTACTGCAGCACATGTGATGCATAATTAATAAAACGAAAGGCTCTTACTTCAGGGACAGCATATTAATGTCTATGCCAGCACCTGTGTGTAGAGCCTGCGTCCCTCTGAGATTTCAAAGGTGACTAAAGAAAATCAGCGCCCCAAATAACTTCCAAAAATAAGAGGTGCCCTCTATTTGACACTAAATGACGTGATCTCATAAATATGTAATGCCTGATGAATGACACAAATTATATTAAGCATAAACAACTGAAACCAAGAGCTAGTTCAAACATCAGATTCAGACTGGAAAGTGCAATAGATTTCTGCTTATAAAATAGACTCTTATAAAAGAGACTCTTATGAAATAGACTCTTATAAAAGGGACTCTTGAGTGGCTTCAATAAGAGCATTTAGCAAAAGGCTGCAATGAGTGGATTTGACTGTTACACACAAGGGCAGACTTCTGGGCAAACCTGTCAAGCTGACTGATTACTTGTGCATTCATAAAAAGCGCTCGAACCTGCATCATTACTTGTGGTCGTTTTAGGATTCTTTTTTTTTTGACGCCACTTTCTCTCTAAATGGATTTAAAGCTGTTTATTTTCAAATTTTCAGACAATCAGCAGTCTGGCAATGGGGCTTCATTCAACAGGCTGGGCCTGAACCGCCGCGCAGAGCTACACTTCTCCCCCTTGTGCCTCTCCATTGTCATTTTGGAACACCTGCATGCCAAGACGCTTGTTACATTATTAATGTTTAGTTACACTGGTTTCTTTTAGATCCCTTTTCGAGTCGACATCGACTCTGCTGTGCGCGTGCAGATCGCAAACAGCACGGGACTCTATCCCCTAAAGGCTGAGCAAAAATGGTCCGTAGATATTTTCGGCAATGCAGCACTGGCGCCCCCTCCCCCCAATAAAATAAAATAAAAACAAGAATCAAAGGAACAGATAGCACAGAACATCTCATTTGAGTTCATTTGAGGAGCCCCAGGTGCTTTGGGGGTGTGGAAATTGAATAATACAATGCAAAATTCTTTAAATTAGAATGCGTTAAAAAGGAAGCCATGATAAATATGCTAACAACGTTAAGAAATGTAAACCCTGGCTATGAGACAGAAACCCTCCGAGTCAATCCGGCGGTGTGTGGGCGTCTGCTCCCACAACAGTTTATTGTGGGCCCTGGGCTTTGTCTTTTCTGGTTATTGTTCTGTTCCGTATTGAGAAAACTATGTACTGTGCACCTGTGTAAATGGTTTATCAATGGCTCTGTATTCCTAGGGCTCATTCTGGCCAATGTATACACTGCCTGACCAAAAAAATAGTCACCACCTGGATTTAACTAAGCAAATAGGTAAAAGGTTGCTTCATTTGGTCAGGTTTAGGTTCAGCAACGTTATGTGGCCAAAAAATGAAGAAGCTTTTTCCATCAATGGATTTTTTCTTCCCTGATGGCACGGGCATATTCCAAGATGACAATGCCACGATTCATCAGGCTCAAATTGTGAAAGACTGTTTCAGGGAGCATGAGACATCATTTTCACACATGGATTGGCCACCACAGAGTCCAGACCTTAACCATGGAGAATCTTTGGGATGTGCTGGAGAAGACTTTACGCAGCTGGCCGACTCTCCCATCATCAATACATCTTGGTGAAAAATTAATTAACTCTGGATGGAAATAAATGTTGTGACATTGCATAAGCTTATCAAAACGATGCCACGGCGAATGCGTGCCGTAATCAAAGCTAAAGGCGGTCCAACGAAATATTAGAGTGTGTGACTTTTTTTTTGGCAAGGCAGTGTATGTGCCTACATATTTGTACTAATGATATGCTTTAGTACTGCTAGATAAGCAACTTACTTTAAAACATTAAACATGAAAACTGTTATGAAAAAACACAATGGATGTACTTCTGACTGAATTGTTAAGATGCAGTTCAGACTGCAGGGATATGGACTGCAGGGATATCCTGACAAATCCCAAAATGCACATAAATGCATAATATAAAACCCAATACTTGAAACTTAGTAGCCGTGTAAGTTCACTGTACTCCTAGAGACAATGACAACTCACATGATGTGTATGTTCCAAGCACCTCTAGAGACAGTGGCCACTCACATAGAAAATATGGTCACAGTACCTCTACAGACAATAGCCACATGCAATGCAGGCAGTAAATGGGAAAAATGGTTCACACGGGAGGACCTGGTCACCTGACTATCCTCACCGTTGGAGCTGGCTCGATCTAACTTCTTTGTCCCCCGCTTGTCATCATTCTTTGTGTTTCCCAGATCTAAGGATACAAGGACAGGCACCCAAATCAGGCCAAGAGATAAGGAAAGAGAGTCTGATAATGGTAATGCAAATAAAATTTATATGTAATACATAGGGAAGCTGGTGGTGTAGTTGTTAATGTAACAGGCTAGTGACCAAAAGGTTGCCAGTTCACCCCCAGCTGTTCTCAACCTTCATTTCTTCAGTAATTTATCCATCTTTATAAGTGGATGAAAGTAGAAATTGTAATCTGTGCAAGCTCTGGATAATAGCATCTGCTAAGCAACTATGTTGTACTGTATGCATAAAAATGAGTTTGCAAACGGTAAGCCTTCATCAGAACATTTTTTTTGTGGTATTCCGCATGTGTATAATAATGCTAAATTACATAACAAAGTGTTATAGAATGGAGATGGAATGCAACCTTGAGGCGTCCAGACTTCCAGATGTTCTTGTATGATGTAGTGTCCTCTGAAAGGTGTTATGATTTTAAGTGAAGCCGCTGGGATAAAACATATATTAACATAGAAAGTTTGAGGTTCTGGTGGGTCACCAGGCTGGCAGAGGGTGGGGATCATTGGAAAAGCATCACCTCAGATGTTTGAATAATTTTCCCTGCAACATCTCCAGAACCACACTCAACTGGGCATTCATCCAGTTTCATTACTCCCAGCTTTGAAAGCCATTAAATTAAGAAGGGTTGGAAACTCATCCAAGACCAGAATTTAGGAGCCCCTAACTGTAACACCTTCAAGCTGCTTTGACTTCCTAATTCAGCACTTTCTTTGACTCAATTCAGCAAAAGAAGGCAGGGGATGCTTCAGGAAAGTGTTTCAATATGCTCAGCATTTGGAGCGCGAAGGCGCCTGTGTGGGCGAAGCTCATAAAAAACCAGAGGATGGAGCATCTTATCCCATGCAAAATGCGCGCCATTGTGCACACGCTCCTTTGCGCCGGAGTGCTGGTCAGCAGTTTGGTGTGCGCAAACAGAAATGCGATTTGGCAGACCGTGCCTCTAAGCCTTTCACTGCAAATAGGGTCCGATCGACGTGGCTGAGGCTCGCGATGAATACACCGCTGTGTCATCGCTGGGAAAAAAAAACGTCTCTGGCCCCTCTAATCGAACGGCTTCAGAGCCGCATCCAGGGGAGATTTTAATGCGGAACAATTAACATGTCAAAGGAGTAGGCTCTTAGTATTTGTCTGGCAACGCAGGGCGGGAATCAGCGCTACAGAAAACCACATGCGCCTTTCCTTCTGCCCTGGGCTCACGGACAGAGCCGCAGGCGTAAGTACAGGAACTGGGCGTGGCGAGTCGGACGGGGAACAGAATGTAAACAAACAAAAAAAACAAGAGCTAAGTACTTTTTTTAACAGACTAAAGAGGAACCGATGCATTATTCATTTTCTCAGCAGACACTCTTAGGGTTGGGATTAGAGCAACACGCGTGGAGCACAGTTTTACATTTAATCAATTCTTACAGCTAGAAGCGGTTATGGTTTCGTACCTTTCTGATAGCCCGGCTGGGATCTGACTCTGCAACTGCACTAGGGTTCGCAAACCTGCAGCCAAATTGCTTATGTAAGCTCAAGCTTCGCTGCACGTTTCTGCTATCGCACCGAAAATGATGCACGCGTCCCAAAACAGCGTGGCAAATGCTGGCCATTCAAGAGCTTACGTGCATTCCTCCCACTGCTGCACACATTCAGTAGCCAAACCATATACATCCGGAGACTTTCATTAAATAATGACATAGGACATCTGCAGGGTGGTGGCACTCCAGGAACTCCACTGCGCTATGGTGGTCAAGATGCTGCTCCTCGCCTCCCTTCAGTTTTCACCTGCAGTTAAACCTTTCCTGTTTTTCAGCAGTGCCCTCCAGCCAATAGACTCAGGGCATCGGTCCAATACAGCTGAGACAGCTTCGGGGGAACAAGACTAATGAACTGAAAAACATGCTGACACAAGTCGTTTTCCGTATCATATTTTCCTTCTGATGTCAAAAAGCATTCAATATCGATACTACTCAAATGACAAACTCTGGAGCAAACTTTGGGAAGATCATGTCGGCGCCCTGTTTTCTCAGGGAGTGGTCTTCAAAATCATATCGGCCAATGCAGGTTTTATGACCAGCAGGAGAAACTGGACGACAGCAGCAGAAATCTGAGCGAGGGACACGTGACCATTTTAAATTGCTTTAAAAAGGCAGGGAACTCACGTTCCACCATGGTCTGTTTTGTCAGCGATGTCAGGCGACCAGTTTACCGGGAAATGAAGTGGAGCTTTCAGTGATGTGACACACATGTGGTTGTATGCAGAATAGTTGTTACTATCTGGGGCTTTTCCAGGTGATCATGACACATGTGGCGGGGACACGGAACACTACATTGCCGAGATTGTAGGAGCAGCGACCTGAATTAAATGCCCCAAAACCAAAATAGATAGATAGACAGATTTAAAGACTGTAACCTTGTAAGGGATGACAAACAAAACCCTGTCATACTGTAACTGGTGATGAATAAAAACCTGCTATACAGTAAAAGATGACAAACAAAACCCTGTCACACTGTAACTGGTGATTAATAAAAACCTGTTAAACTGTAACCGGTAACAAACAAAACCCTATCACACTGTAACCGGTGACGAACAAAACCCTGTCACACTGTAACTGGTGATGAATAAAAACCTGTTACACTGTAACCGGTGATGAATAAAACCCTGTCACACTGTAACCGATGACGAACAAAACCCTGTCACACTGTAACTGGTGACGAACAAAACCTTGTCACACTGTAACTGGTGATGAATAAAAACCTGTTACACTGTAACCGGTGACAAACAAAACCCTGTCACACTGTAACCGGTGACGAACAAAACCTTGTCACACTGTAACTGGTGATGAACAAAACCCTGTCACACCGTAACGGATGAAGAATCAAACCCCGGGCAAGCACCCTCCACAATGGGTGTTCTGGGGTGTCCCAAATCCAAAACATCTCTGACTGACCGATCCAGACCCATTATTCGGGCCATTAACCAACCCACCAACAAATAAATATGGGGTATTGATTTATTCTTAGGAATAGCGTGGGAAACAGTTGATGGGTAAGGAGACGGCAGGGGAATGCAGAACTTAGTGTTTCTATTATGAGTGTCTGTAGCCAACAGAGAAGCTTCCACAGTAAACTGAGAGGATTTAACCACCCCCGACTGGCAACTGCAATATATATTGCTTCAAGTGATTCATGTAGCAAGCGATAACCTGCTTTAGTGGAATAAATGCAGGACATTGTACGTGTCCCTGTTGACTTGATGTGTACAACCCAGCCTCAGCTCAGCTCGTGTCCTTAATCATTTACTGGGAGACATTAGTATTTGTAGCTCTGCTTTGTAAAACCCAAAACACTATTTTTTCGGTTTATGTAAGACATCTTATGGCCATCCTCTATAATAAGATGACCAGTACCCTGTATCACGGCAATGTTAACGATTCTGACCCGACAGTGATTCCAAGTTCAGAAACTATTCATTGCGATTTTGCTGCTGAAATGCCAGCTTTAAAAGGCTAAGTCAGTCGTGATGTTAGTGATTGTGATGCAGGTGCAAGTTCAGATAATCAAATGTGTTGTGCGTTTGCACTATGATAAATAAACATTGTTGTGCGTGCACTCAATCAAAACATTTGACGGTCCATTAGTTACGATGCTATCTGGCTTTAGAACTTAATTTGATAGGCTGTTTTCCTACAGCGTGTGAAACAAAATTTATTTTTATTTATTTACTGATTCCAAACATCATAAATAGTTCAGGTGTGTAATTTACACTGCTACATTGATCAGTGCTAAACTGTTGCACTGTGACTCTCTTGGATCCTAGTCACATTTCTAATCGTTTGTAGAGATCTTTGGAAGTGGCGATAAAGCGTTTGTAAATGGGATAGGACAGAGCATCAACGCTATTTACAGACCGATCATGGGTTCATCTGGGATATCATTTCTACTATGTGTGCAATAATACTGTGCTCTCCACAAAAACTTAAAGACCCCCAAAAAATGACTCTGCAGCAACTTCTCTGCTCTGTACCCTTCAGGCATCTCATTCATGTTAATGCATGGTTCTCCTTGAGCAGGACGGAAAGCACAGACCCGCCAATGTGACTGTTGATTTTTTAATGGCTTCTGCTTTTAGTTCCAGAGACAAAGCTTTCTGGCGATGGCATTTTGTGGTGCTGATTTTCAAAGGCAGAACATTTAACTAATTTAGATTTTGCTACTGTGCCTGCTTGATGTCTCCAAACCCTGCACAAAGTCGTTCCAAAATCGGCCAGCACAGAAAAAACGAAATGGAAATTCTCTCTGCACACACAGACCAGATAGCTCTTAAAACCAAACTTACCCGGATATTCTTTAAGGTAATTATTAAAAATTCACGGGTGTCGACGCTGGCAGAGCCTAAGCTTGCCTGGCTGTGATCTGAAACTAACAGAGCCAGACAATAATCTGCAGGGCATACTGGATCAGTATAAAAGACAGAAAAGCACCCAGTCTGCTGCCTTGTGACGGATTCACAGCTGGGGAGACTTTGCACATCAATCCCCTGTTTGTGCAGCGGAATCGACAGTAAAAGCTGTCTGCAAACAATGCTGAGGAGACCAGATACGAGATCTTGCAGATTTTAATTTAATACTTTTTTCTCTCACCCTGAGAGCTGCTTCCGTGAGAAAGAAATACGCATTCATGAGTTTGGTCAAGGGGCAATTTTGGCAGCATAAATTTGGTGCAAACAAGTTAAAACCTGAAGCAGACAGGACGTGTCATCACACAGTGCTATGGCGATGCACGCCGATGTCCCACAGTAACTCAGTGGCACAGTAACCGATGGCAGCCGCGGAAAACGAGAAGCGCGTCTCATTTCTTCAGTGGCTGCTGCAGCACCGACTTTGAGTCTGACCTTAATCTGAAGTCTTATTGTTTGTGCCGAGGGCTACAGCCCGGACACAGCGCAGCAATTCCCCTTTGCTGTTAAAATAAACCGCCTCGGTGGAAATATTTCCATTTCCATAGCACATTTTACAAACAGGATTCTAACCTCATGCTGCCACACAACTAATCACACAACTAATCCATGGCACATCACTCCCACACACACCCAAACCAACTGTTCAACCCATACACCGTACAAACACAGAGGCTGGATTATAAATGCAAAGATCTTCCATGCAGCCGTGTTTACAAGTCATTCATTATCACCCAGAACCCTACAAGAGCACATATATTAATCTATAAGACGTTTTCAACAGTCGCCCTTTGAATGGGGTGGTCCTAAAATTAGAAATTACTGAGGATTTCATAAAACTGGAGAGATTCCTGGCAATATTGTCTTCCAATGCTTATTAAACCTTCATGTGTTGATTAGCTGAGACATTCAGATCTCTGGACAATACACAGCAGGCATGGAGATAAGCCATTCTCAAATCTAATTAGACCCAGAGTGTGCTTTTAAAAGGCATCCCCACCTCCACAGAATCAATTGTGCAGGAATTATCAAATTATTCATAGGATGACATCACATTGTTAGACAAGACGACAGGAATCTGTTACTGGCTAGAATGTCTATTTTCAGTCCTATATATCTGTGTTGCTCACGAATGTATCAATGCATGGCAGCAAATGTGGGATTTGATGTCTGATTCTATTTTAGTTTTTAGTTTTAAGGCAGAATTATTTTAATAAATAGTGGTACCCAGCTTTTACTTAAGTTTGTAAGATATTAATTATTATTATTATTTAAAAAAATACTCACATTAATCTTTCCTGGGTTCCTGTAAAAGTTAAAAAAATTATTTTGTATTCAATCCTGAAGTATCTAAAAGAAGTAACCTTCACAAACATAAGATATTAGGAACGAATCCACAAATACATTATATGTGATAATTGTGAATGATATTAACGCTCAATATAATAGAAAATACAAGAACTCCTTTTATGTGTCCTTTCGAAAATAAGTCACTATTTATTATGATTCACGTGTAGTTTCTGCCTTCAGCCAAACTTGAGCACGGCCATCTTGACTGACTACTCTACGGACTTGTTCTGTCGTGTTTCGTCCTCCTGCTAGAGGTCACAGCACAACTGATGCACTGTGCTTTCACAGGGTTTCTGAAACAATCCATGAAAATGTTCTAGTGATTTGTCAGACTGTAATAGCAGTACTGAAAAGCAATTTGGAACACAGCTGCTGTTCACCCTTAATAACGCAGCTGCATTTACTAAATGTGTCAAGCGTAAATTGTGAGCATTGTAAATCACACTGAATGCACGTGTCCGCTATGCAAATAGATAGTAATGGGCCTTTGTAAGTACTGAAACACAGGCCGTTGAAACACAGTCGCATGGTGTATGGTACATGAAAACTAATATGTTCTTGTATGAAGCACATATATATGTTTTAACATCACTTTTCATGTTTTTACAAAATCATTGCCACTGAGCTCGTAGGTACTCCAGACTCCAGAGAGTTTCAAACAGCACAAAAGTAAAAGCTGAATTAAATGAAGGCAGTGGTGCAAACAACTGTGGCCGTTTCTCCCTCCCTTCCACTGCACACCTGAATTTAAACATTCATAATAGACTAGCATGCCTTTCAGCCCTTTGATGCATTCAGCAGTCATTACCAATTTTTCAGTTAAAACAAACTTATTATTTTTTTAAAGTTTTCTTAAATTTTTTTTTAAAAGCAATACTTAAAAACAGAATGCCCTGATATTTTACTCAATCAGAGTGACCGGATTTCCAAAGTCAAATGTGACTATACACCATGTACTAGGGCAGAGGTCGCAAACTGGCGGCCCGTTTGGCCTACACAGTGTTTAAAAAAAAATGTAATTAGTTGCCAACATTTAAAAAAACGCAAGATTTCACATAAAAATCCGGATTTCCGGCTTCTCTTGAAAAATCAGCAGATCTGGCCTGCATTTTTGACAGTTAGTTCCTTTTGAGGAATAACTCTTATTTTTGAAAGATGCATTTTTGCCACATAGGCCAAGGGCACTGAGCCATAAAATCAAGGACTCTAAAAATCGGGGACACTAAGACGGCGGTGACAAGCCGGATTCTTACCCAGGGCCCTGGCACTGTGAGGCACCAATGCTAACTGCTGAACCGCTCTGTAATAAAAATAACGACGCTAATGAGTGCGATAGCTATCGTATTCACCATCATCTATCTCCACACTCTATCACATTATGTGGGTGGGAAGCGGGCGTTATAATGCAGTCAAAAGCAAGCCCGCATTAATCAAAGACAATAACTGTCCGACTAGCCGCTGCGTCACTCCTACCCTTTTGCAGCAAAATAAGTAAGGACAAAGAATAGTAAAACAGCACAAAGGGGCGAGGATTTAAGGAATTTGTCAATCAAAAAGAGCTCAGAATAAGGGCATCCCTTGACATAAAAAGCCATACACCAGGGGTTCCCCATGAACCCCACAGTTTTTCTCTCTCTCTTTAAATAGCCTACGGCCTCAAAACTGTGAGAAAAGACAATAATGGGTTTGACTAATGAGTGTTTTTATGCTCTCCTGGAATAAATACCTGCACATAGGAAAACAGGATTAGAAACCCCAGCAATAAAAAATGTAATGATATTACCCCGTTCGGTGTTTGTCCTGATCTCAGTTCTGGGTGTATATGTTCAATTATCCTAAACATTTAAAATTCTCCTCATTAGGAAAAGAAAATACTAAAATCCACACTTTAATATTGTATTGCTTTTTACAATAGCCCATAGATGTTTATGTTTTTGTTCTGTTTTTTGTGCTAAGAGAGCCCTTCGGAACACTGTAGGCTGAGCTTGATTCTGAACAGCAGTTTGTTTTTCAAACTCTTGTCTCAGGGACTCTCCTATCAAATGGCATCCCACTGCTTCACAAGGATGTATTTTCAAAAGCAAAATTCCACAGTGTCAGGAATTCATACTTATTACAACTAATGGGTCTACAAAACTATATGATATATGGCTCATTGAGGCCAATGACTGACAGTTCTAGTTCACAGAACCACTAAGCACACTGCTTGGCTCAGGGCGGAAGACACATGAAGAGCAGGTTTGGCTCTGGCCTGCCTCCTATGGCGACTGAGGTCAGCACGGGCCTGGTTTGTCCTTGATACCACAGCTACTCTGGCTACTGCCAGAACTTGAGGTGAGGGAGACAGGATGGGGCTCCCACCTGGTAGTCCTGGGAAGTTGTCTTTGGGTAAAGACAGGGAAGGCTCAGTGCGTCGGTTGGCTTTAAGCGCCTGGCTGGAACACACACACACACACACACACACACACACACACACACACACACACACACACACACACACACACACACACACACAAACACACAGAGCCGATTGCAAGTACACCTGCACTGTGCAGGTTCACGTTCATCTTTTCTGCATTCCACATTGAAGAGGACATGTCAAACAAAGTCAAGTATGGCTAATTCAACAAACATTCAACACAGAATGGCCGAAAAAGCATTATAGCCTTACCACTGAATCCTCTCCAGTAGAAATCTGAAAACCAAACATTAACAAATTATCCTCACTCACCTTTACACAATAAATTACACAAGACACATGGTCCTGACAGATGACTAATATCTTCTTTTTTTCCCTCCGAAAAAAACTGATTCCTATATTTTGCAAATGTGTGACTCCTTATCTCTTTATCTCTGCCCATTGTCCGGGCCAGTTTTCTGACAGCCACAATAATAAACCAGGGGCGTAACTCCTAAGCTGCTACTTCAATTCGTATTCGGCTCATGTCCACTGATCTGGCAGGCAGCGCACAAGATCTGCCCCCACAATGCTCCTACAGCAGTAGTGAGAAAGGATCAGATCACCGGTCAAGATTAACAAGCCTCTACAGCCGAAAATTCCTCCAGCAGCGGGTTCTATGAACAGAGTTAAGGCAACTATCTCGAGAACTGATTTCATTCAAGTCATACCCATCTCTGATGAACTAGCATGTTTCTCAGATTGAGGACACCAAACGGTCATGAAAATGAAGAGAAAGTAATTGTGCTATCTATTTGTCCATTTTCTTTTTAGAGAGTCATAACCAAACTGTGAGCACCGTTATTGACAGATAAACCAGGAGAAAATGAAATCGTCAGCAGAAACAGGAATTGTTCTGTTGTTTATTTATCAGCACGCAATTAATAAATCCAACCAGATCATCAATACCCTGGTGTAAAGGATTAGTGTTGTACTGAAGTGTTCAGATGTGAGGATGTTTTGTTTGTGCCATATGAACACGATTCTTTCAATTACACATTCAACCCCCATCCCATGCAATCTCCTCCATATTCGACATTGTGACACGCCACCTGCCAGGACTTGCCCTCAGGCAGGGCTTGGCTGATATGCTTGATGGTCAGGGACAGCTCAAACAGAGGGCTTACATGCTGGAAGTCACAGATAGCACCTAACTTTAGAGATCAAGCCAATTTCTACATGTGATTTTACCAAAAGCGTGCCTGAAAAACAGCAGGGAATGGCCATAACAATTCTACTGTCAAGGCAAATAAAGACTGATTAGCACCTTTCCTAAACTTCTACTGATTATCTGTATCAAGGCCGCCACCCGGGATGAGTACATTATATTTTATTAACAGTGTGTTTCTGGTCGTGGATACGCTGCATGGTAGAACTAGAAAATCAGTTTAAGAATATAATTTACTGTATGACTCCCCATCTCTTCTGAAGGTTGGAATGCCTTGGTTTTGTAGGATCATTTAGACATTTAGACATCTGTTGATCTGCTGATTAATACTTTCCTGTTTGAATGTTGCCGTTAACTTTAAAGTGGCATCACCAGCCAGTTTCCGTCTTACTGGCTCCCTCTGGTTAGCAATATCTTCCAGTACAATGCACCTTCCATTTCTCACTGATCGACTTGACGGTGTTCTAACAGGCATTTAATTATATTTAATATTTAATTAATTATAACGGTGATTTGTGCCTTTCTACAACTGGCTCTGAGTTGTTTTCTCCTCATTGTCCTTGGTTGTATCATTGCTTTACATTCACTAACTGACTGAGCGACCTCACAAAGACAGGTGCATTTATTCTGATAGTTAGTGAATTACTGCTACTGCACAACACACAGAGATCAGTTAACTTTATCAACTTATTTTATTTAACGGGAGCCAATTTAGTTTTCCCAGAATAAAGTGAGTGAATATTAATGTAATCAAGATGTCTCTGTTTTATATTTATTTTTAAAATGAATTAATTCGCTTAATTTGCTTTAGAAAGAGTGGTGAAGGTTTTGTAGATCAGACATATTAATTAAAACTTTCATGATTGCGAGCTCTGAGGCAACAAAGTGGGAAAACTTTGCAAGGGGGTGAATACTGTTGTAATGCACTGTATGTGATGTTTGCAGTTAATTGCAGATAGATATTTGAAAATGAAAGCTATTTGTTAGCTACATTTTTTTGCCTACAAAGGCAATGTATTGCAATCCAACTACATCATCCAGAGTGTGGCAAAGCACTACATATAACTACAATCAGTTCCAATAGAAATAGCTCCCTCAACATCTGAACAATAGCCTGATCTTTGACCTCGATAATTCAAATCTGGCCTGTGAACTTGCAATGTATTAGGAACCTGCTTTCCTAGCAAATAGAATGAGAGCCATCTGAAATTAATTAAAAAAAAATATTTTTATGCTGACTTTGTCCTGACCTAATAAACGCTTCTACGACTTATCTTTTTTTTAATTAAACAGAGATTTTTTTTTTCAAATTCAACTGAGAGAAACTCACTGAAGATAATCAGCATTTTTTAGAAAGACAAAGCACTGAAAAGCCATAGTCACAGTCATGGTGTTAGAAGTATCCAAAGAATATTGAGTTTGATAATGCCAGGAGCATGATTATTAACTCCAAAAAAATTGAAGATAGAACTATGTGTGCTTGATGCCTGGATGGTAGTCTGAGATCAGGATTTGTCAGGATGAAGACCCAAAACCAGAGCTGGGTGGCACTGGCCAGACTCAGGGTACGGTGGTTAGACTTAGGGTAAGGTCGTTGGACTCAAGGTAGGGGTGGTTAGACTCTAGGTAATGTGGTGAGACTCAAGGTAATGTGGTGAGACTCAAGATAATATGGTGAGACTCAAAATAATGTGGCTAGACTCAAGGTAATGTGGCCAGACTCAAGGTAATGTGGTTAGACTCAAGATAATGTGGCCAGACTCAAGGTAATATGCCAGACTCAAGGTAATGTGGTTAGAGTCAAGGTAA
>JAOYSI010073129.1:0-20394 GCA_025775065.1 Hiodon alosoides | reverse complement strand
CCCCCCCCCCCCCCCCCCCCCCCCCCCCCCCCCCCCCCCCCCCCCCCCCCCCCCCCCCCAAGTTCGACAGTAGATTTTGCATGCAGTAGACAATATGTAAAACTGAAAAAAGATCATCTCTGGCTGACCGGGAAGGGGAAGATAACAAATCAAAAGCAACAGCAATATCACAAAGCAAAGAATCTGAACGCCTTCCTAATGGATCGACTCAACTCCATTCCTGAAATTAACGCAAGACTGAACAAGGCATGTTTGACTGCCATTGTTGCTGTTCTTCTGCCAATGATTCTGTATAGTTCTCTCAAATTGAGATCAGATATGTTTCATGAAAATCACCAGGAGCTCCTTCCTCGGTTACCTTCGGATGTTGAAGAGGTGAGTTTGGTCACCTGCGAATGGAAAGCGGGTGAGGGCACTCGTTACATCTGTAAGCAGAATTGTTCTTATATTGGCATTCGAAATGTACAAACTTTCAGCCAATGACTCATCCTTGCCTATCTTTGACGTTACAAATTCTAACTTTAGTACGACAAACGGTCTCCGGTCGCTTCAAATCTCCTATCACTCACTACCGGTAATTGCATTAAATCTTGCCAGATTGACAATCTTGCATGGTAACAAGCGAAGAAAAGTTGTTGCCTTAAGTGTGTCCTGAAGTTTAATGCTGATTGACGAAAAAGTAAATTCACGTAAACTGAAGGTGTGCTAAAAATATATTTGAGGCAAGCCATTATGTGGTTTTCAAATTTCAAAAGAGCTGCTAATCTTCAAAGCATTAATTTGCCTTCATTACCATTCTTTGTTATGGCACATGTACATGGTATATATGGCACTATGCATATATACATAATTATAATTATACAGTAATTTTGGGTTTACTAATTTATAACTAAGTCCTTTGTCGGAAAGAGAATGAGAACAATGAATGATGCATTATTGTGTACAACATTGGTTATTATAATATCCAATAACATTGGCATATAACATGGTTCACAGTCTTTTTACATGTTAAAAACTTAGGGTGCTCACAAATGCGAAGCTAAATAAAACATTTGAATGAGTGGGAAGTTCGCTTAAAGGATTTTTGTACGTACACCGTTTTTCATAGAGCAAGGAATGCACAGGTTAGTTTCTTGGATGTTAGATTTTGAAGATTTGCTTATTGAACTTTGTGTGAGCAGGAGCCCCTGAAGAGCTTTGCATGCAAGACTGTATCAAGGTGCAACCGATCCAGTACTTACTCAGTTGGTGGTCCTCTGGCGCAGGTTTTTGTCTTTGTGGTTGTTTGTGGAATTGGTTTTCCTGATGGAGTGAGACGATTCATAAATTTAGGTACAGGGCTTTCAACCAGTGCCAGCTAAACAACTTCTAGGAAAGGTATATTTCTAGCCTTTCGGTCTGAGGTCAGCCCGGGCTCTTAGCAAATCTTTGAACCAGCTAACTAATTCTTGAGGTTTACTCGTTGTCCACCTTTTAAAAACGAATATATTATATAATAACATATTACTACACTGCTAGAAGCTGGTGTAGGCTGAAAGTAAATATACAGTGAATTGCTGAAACCGAATATTCTTTCAATGCAATGCAGATCAACATAAACGATTTCCCTGTCATTGGGATCGTGTATTATTGGGGACAGCCAGCAGGTGTCAGTGATGCGATGTGAATTGTGTTTAGTGTGCCTTTGGAAAGGCAAGCTCACATTGCTCATGCGGCTTGATGATTATCCCGCCTGTTGACACACATCGTGTTCCAACGTGTTCACATTACAAATGCGCACATAAGCACTCGCTGTAATGTGTAAAGGAAGTACGCTAAACCAGAGGCGGGAAATCTGCAGGTTTTCAACGTATCTCCCCATTAGTATTTGATTTACACCTGGCAACACCGGGGCTGGGGCCAAATCAAAACTTTGGTAACCGGGTAACACTTTACATACCTGTATTTAGTAGCTTTTTATTTTTTACCAGTAGAAGAAATAAGTAGGGTTGCCAACCGTCCCGTAAAATACGGAATCGTCCCGTAATTGGAAACTAAATACGTGTTCCGTATTGAACGCGATTTGTTCTGTATTTTAAGACGGCGATTTGTATGAGATAGACGAAAAACCTCCTGCTCTGTTATCCCTTTGCGCGTCTTGTAATTTTCCACTACCCAAACAGAAAATAATTAATTGTTCCTTGATTTTGAAGACTCCATCTAAAATCTAAAATGTTTTTGCATTAATGTTAAACTGTTGTTTGCAGTGCCCAAAGAAAATTATAGAATGATAATCTATTACACACGTATTCTTATTGCTCTTAAAATACAAAACGGATTCAAGTGTGTGTGTGTGTTTGCTTGTCTTAATACATGGGCCTATCGATACATGTCAGGAAGTTGGCAACCCTAGAAATAAGATACAAAGAAAGAAAGAATGCTATCAAATAAATTTTGGGTTGTGATTTGTTTTGATTTTGTGCTAGCACAGGCGAGCTGGGACGAAAAGTGGCGGATACATGCTTACATTGGTCCGGCTGGATCGTCATCTTCAGCGGGCAGAACGAAGATGGAGAAAGGAATGACAGAGAAATTAAGTTAGACCAACATGGCGTTTTTGATAAGCCTACACAAGTAATGCTGCTTGGGTTTTATTTCCTTGGTTTTCGTTAGATGGCGTTAGTTTTTCCGTCATTTTAAAAGAAAATGGCGTGTGGTTGTTACGTGGTTATATTGAAAATGGGCAGCATGAAATGCTGCAACTGATGCAAATGTCTCTCTCTTTTTTTTTTTCGAGCGTTACTTCATTTCCGTGACTTAAGTCGGGTGTTAATCTTGTCATCGAGTTTACAACTGTGGTTTAGTAGATTACAGTAATGGAGCAGACCGTTATGAATAGAATTCAACCTGAGGTGTGGAATACTGCTGACGCCAGGTTTTGGTCCTCAGTAATCCGTATAGGATTGGTCCAAGTCAATGCTTGCCACGGCATGTTTCCTAACCATACATTTAAACAAGTATAATATCCGCCCAAGATGGGGTAGATCTTTCTTTGATTATAGCAACTATGTGCATCTACATGTACTCGCTCTGTTACTCCATTTCTTTGCTATGAGGACTTTTAGAGGAAACCTATTCAGTAGTTAATGAGGAAGTACATGAGGAAAAAAAGGGATCATTACCAGTATGAAAGTAATTTAAATGATATAAACGGAAGGAGATCTCTGGGCTGTAGGAGCCAGGTGTTATGGTGCTGTTTTGCACGTCAAAAGAGCTCTCTGCAACAAAGTCATGCAGTACAGTATCTGAGGGCAACAGGATTCCACAGTGTCAGCACGGGGGGCAGGTACGGGATTGGCAGTGCGGTACAGCGTGGGTGTATGCCTGGCGCTCAAGCTGGGAGGTGGCATCCAAGCAAGTGGCCAAGCCTTGCTCCTTTTCACACCTCACAGAGAGGTCAGAGCGAATAGCTGCCAGGCCGCGCTGGCGACTGGCCAGGCGAAAACGAGCGTGTCAGAGCGGAATGCTAAAAACAAACAAACAAACGAATATGCACACGCACACGCGCAAACGATCCGGAAAACAAATGGATATAACCACCCCACACAGTCTTAAGCGTAAGTGGGGGAAAAAAAAAAACTGGTGCACGGTGAGAGTCATTTGAGAACTGCAGGGCAAGGCTGCGTTGACCATGTTTCTGTCGTTCAAACAGAACACATAAAGCAATAGAAGCGGGAGCTATGTAAGGGTTGGAAGGTGTTCCATGACGGACCTCCATGCATGCTTTTAAACACATTCTGCAGTTCTACACCTGAAATGTTAACCCTTGAGTGCAGAGGGGAATGTCTGCCTGCTGCATACAGTGCTTCCCCTTTTTGTCCTGTCGTGTTAATCAACCAACGCGGAAATAATCTAATCTGCTTCTTCACCTCGCTCCTGCAGATTAACCCTACGTGAACTACAGGGCCTCCTGCTGAGTTGAGCAGATTTACTTCACCATTACAAGTGTT
Organism: Hiodon alosoides; assembly: GCA_025775065.1. Taxonomy (NCBI): domain Eukaryota; kingdom Metazoa; phylum Chordata; class Actinopteri; order Hiodontiformes; family Hiodontidae; genus Hiodon; species Hiodon alosoides. The sequence goes on along the minus strand of JAOYSI010073129.1, from coordinate 16,405 downwards.
TTCTGTTGGCCAGTGCGCGATGTATACATTATGCTGCGAGACCATCACTTTTGGAGTGCTTACTATGATGAGCAGCATTTCAATTAAGTAGATTCACCTCGCAACTGTTCTTATTACTAATAAGTAATAAAACTAGCGAAAGTGCTTCCAGTCCAAATCCAAATCACATCTACTTTTTTTTTTCAGTCGGGGGATTTTATTATGAGCTCCGCTCCACAATGCCATATTTTCCCTGACCGATAAGCAAGAGGAAAGCCAGTCTATAAAATAGAATCTTAAACCCTGAAGTAAACAACTTCCTGGCAAAGAGGGGGTCTTTTTTCCATCGCCAGTTTTATTTTAAACATAAAAAGTGTAAAACTGAGAAGGCCAAAATAAAATACGTTTGAAAAATAAGAAATGGAAGTCATATTTGAAAGTTTGGAATGGAAGGCTTATGTCCAAAACCAGCCATGAATGTGTATGCACAGATAGTTCAACACAAATAGTTGAAGGTATACTAAAACACACATAATTTGAACTTGAAGTGTTGAACAAGTATTGACATCATGGTCTGGATGGACTAGAGAAAAGATTCATTCCTGCGGATAGCAAAACAAACTCGATGAGGCATGCAAGATCTCTCACTTACCACCCATTTTAGGTTATGGTGCCATTTGGGAGAGGGGGGAAAAAAGAAGTCATAGTAACCTGTTGAGTCAAAAAGTGCCTCGACCTTCGCTTGTGGTTTAAACTTATGTGACAATGGTTGAATACGGTGTCCAGTGTGTGTCACCCCTAAACCACGTAATAATCTAATAAACTACCTTTGTAACCCCTTGGAACCAGCGATGCGAGGGAATGAGGGGTCTAGATGTCAAGTTGGTAACACTCCTCCAGTCTGCTTCTCATAAATAATTGGGTTTCACCTCCAGTTCATTGGAACTTTCCCCAAATATGGTTCCTCAAGTTTCCTTATTGATCACACTATTTATAGCGCTGGGGTGTCGATAACAACCACACAGGCTATGATGAACGGCTGCAGATGAAACATCAGGTTTGACCTTTAAATGCATACCAAATGCAGCATTTTCCCCACACGTTATCTCGCCCGAAGACTTAAATACTTTATATAAAAGAAAAGGTGTGTGTTTGTACACGTTATTTCGTGACATTCCTGTGGTGTAATGTTCACGTTACGTTTCATGCATTCTGCCTGAGCACTCGCACATACAGTACATCCACAAAGTTGAAAAGTGGTTTATCATTCTTTAGCGTTGGCTAGTGTCAGCCACATTATGTTTTATTTATGCTTTGATTGTCTAACAGTTTAGTAAGGTACATGCATGTAAATAAATACCGTAATGCAAGACACTTTTCCCTTTGTTTTGAAATCTAGCGCCACAAGCTCCCAATGATTCCCTTACCTGAGGGAGCGGGGGGGGGGCACTGAAATTAGTTTTGCATTATAGTAGCAAGAAAGGGGGGAAAAAATACAGATGTTATGAGTGAAGGACACCTGCGTCGGACATCACTGGAGGTTAGCTGCGGAATCATTAACCTGGTCTTTCAGATTACCTAAGCTTGAAAATAGAGGGTGGACCCATTTTACTATTTGTTCCGAATTTATACCGTGGCTAATCTGTAATCATGAAATTTACCTTTGGCAATATAGCTAAGCCATTAGAGATTTATTCAATATATTCTGTAGCTTTTAGGTCATTTAAAATGTACTAAATTTCATTTCCATTTTTGTTATTGCTGTCTCCATCCCCACAGAACTGGGTACGATGAATGACATTGGCTGTAAGGACTGTCACCATTCAGCAGCAGTTAATATAAAATCACCATAGTGCCATAGCTAGACACTGGACTTCCAAAATGTTTTAAATAACGCCATGATAAACTAGTCTTTCTTTACTCCATCGCAAGGAACTCCCAGAGGTACATGCAGTCGATCAGGCTGTTCGGTGCATTTACAGACGCTTCTGTTTTCCTTAGCAGAGATGTCTAGCAGTAGAGGGCTCTTCTTTCTCTCTAATTTTTCAAATGAAGATGTAAATGCTTGAATGTTATCTTTGTCTTTGCCGTCATGAATGCAACATATTTTAAAGAGTAACAAAAGACCTGGTCTCTCAGATGTCTGCTTGCAAAGGTCATATTAGCATGCGCCTGGCTCTACAGATGGTAATGTGCTGTGATCCTTCACACTGGTGAGATACTACCCAGAGCCTTGGCAGGACACCCCCCGAATAGCCATTAATAATTAAAAACGGGCCACATTTGTCATTGTAAAGGAATCCCTATTCTCATAAATATAAATAATTCATCTTAAGAGGGCTGTGCTCACAATGCGCTCCTCTGCGATGGTGTAAGCCTACCCAGCGAGCATCCTTACTATAAATATACATCAAGCTGGGGTATGAGTATATAACGAGATAACTGAGCTATGCATCTTAAATTTTAAACATCTTCTAAACTAGTAACAGTTTAGTATCCATTCAAACAACGACACTAAGACAGAGGTGCACGGAGAGTTTGTGCAGTTTTCCCATGTTTCCCATAACATCAGTGACCCCTTCTGAGCGGTGGAAATACAACCAGAGAGGTTCAGTAGAAATGCCAGTGTGTGAGACCTGAGCACTGAGGATGAAGAGGCCGCGGGGGGCCCTCAAGGAAGGCGTTGAGGAGAACCTACCGTCAGGCTCATCGTCGGGTCTCTTGCGTTTCTCGTACACCACAATGATGATCACCAAGATGACGATCTCCGCCACGACGCCCAGGAAGGGCCAGAGGGGTGCCAGGTGACTGCGGACTCGCAGGACGGAGGACATGGAAGAGGAACCGATGACGTTGGTGGCATTGCACTGGTATTCGCCCGGGTCTGCGCCAATGTCCAGGTTGACAATGTTTAGCTGTGTGTAGTTATCCTTATTGTTGACGATGAAGCGCCCCGAGGAGTTGTCAATTTCCTACAGAGGGGAGAAAAGACAGTGAGACCTGTGCAAGGCCATAAAGTGAGACCTGTGTAAGGCCATATAGTGAGACCTGTGTAAGGCCATATAGTGAGACCTGTGTAAGGCCATAAAGTGAGACCTGTGTAAGGCCATAAAGTGAGACCTGTGTAAGGCCATATTGTGAGACCTGTGTAAGGCCATAAAGTGAGACCTGTGTAAGGCCATATTGTGAGACCTGTGTAAGGCCATATAGTGAGACCTGTGTGATCCCATGTCCAAGTGGAGAAAATGCCCTGTAATTGGAGCACTTCTTTTCAGCGTTGTTGAAAAATAAAAAAATAATGAATTTAGCAATTTCTGAAAAACTGCCCCATAAAAGTTCCTGAGAGCAACGTACCACATACACCCCCCCGTCCATCTTGCGCCAGATCCAGTTGGGATGGGGGTAGCCCACGGATTTACAGTAGAGAAAAGCACTCTGCCCTTCGTTCTTATTCTCGCTGCGTTTGTGGCCAGTGATTTCAGGGGAAGCTGAAATAGAAAACGGAGGGAGTGTCAGTGTATGATGGAGGGACACTTCGCAGTCAATGTCAGTTTAAGTGAGTTGTATAGAATTTCACTCCCATGCTTTATTTGTGTTGTGCAAATATGCAGGAAAATGTAAACTCCTAGTGGCTAACGGTAGTCTTAAGTTTCACAGAGAAATAATCCACTTTCAATATTATTATTTCTTTCAACGCCATGTGGTAAGAATGTGAGTAAAGGTCCAAAGCGTTCTATAATTAATATCACACAACGAACAGTGTATATTACGTGATAGAAACGTTTTGTGTTGCTTGTTGGCATTGCCCTGTACTTTGTAAAGGACTGTTTTTCCATTGCACGGTCAAATATTTTTTTTACAAGAAAGCAATATACGCACAGTTTCTCCGTTTAATCCAATCTACCTCAGGTTAAGGACAAGTGAACCACAACGGGGAGGATTGTTTCTTTTAACAATAGCACAGGGACACGCCCCTAGGGTCATTTTAAAACAGAAATTGTGTTTGAATTAAACCCAATGTAATTTGGTGGCCTTGATCTGATTGAAATCTGAAACATGCATACTTTTAGTTTGAATTAGGTTGAGTTGCTTTACTTAAAGGAACACGGCCTATTCTGAAATAATCTTGAGTAATTAAACGGTCAACGTGCTGCTGTCGTTTTACGTTCTGAATCACTGACAGGTCTCTGTTTTACCTTTGGTTTACAGGAAGCGGGCTGCTGCAGTCTTCTCTTATTAATTATTATTATTATTATTTTTATTATTATTATTATTATTATTATTTATTTATTTCTTAGCAGACGCCCTAATCCCGGGCGACTCACAGTCATATAAATAAATACATTTCAAAATCACAATACAAGTAATAATACAATTAAGAGCAAAATAAAAACAACGACATCGATTCATACATAGTGTAAATACAAGTGTGATAAAATACAATTCAATAAAACGGCAGATAACACTGATTACATCAGAATTTGATTAATTACTAAAAAAACGACAGGAACGTATGCATGTACGAGTTGAGGTCAACCTGTCTTTCCTGCTGTGTGCACAGAGCATTAGTGAGCCGGGCATTTGGCCTCGTCCCTTACTAATGACAAGCTTTCTGTGATGGCTTATTTTCGCTGTGGCGCTGAGACCCGGTCGAGTCTGATCAACAACACGGAAGTCTTGCGTGACGCAAAGATTACGTTGTGTCTTGGCTTGGAATTCGTTTCGGGGGGGTAGATATCCTGTGCTTTGCCTGGCGCTTCTTTTTGTTGGAAGTACGGTGTATCACACGCCATATTGCCGCTGCCGTTTCGCTTATTCATTCGTCAGTACGTTTGTTAGTAATTAATTTCTTTTAAAGACACGCAAAGGGGACTTCAGCAAGACCTCAGAGTTCTTTTGACTGTTGCCTCAATTGGCAAATGCTGTACTAATATGGTGTCATTGTCAGCTATTCAAGTGACTTTGTTAATAGCCTATGTTAAGCAGGTGCTTTACACTGTTTATTTTTTATAAACTTGGGGCAGTTATAGCAGTAGATACAGATATCAAAGGTGTGAGAGAGGAAAAACGCTGTAATAAAAACGTAAAATAAAGAAACTCACGTAAAATGTGGAATTGAAGAATTAAGCAACAGAACACGCTTGCTCACTCAGAAGAGATTACCATCACAGACAATAACGCCCTACCATTAGAAGAGTCTGGGCGCGGATCCACAGGCTTAATCCCCTACTAGCGCACAAGCCTCCATCTGTTGCCTTTGAGCTGTGAGCCTGGGAGTGTCAAGGGCAGTGCAGCCCAGGAAACGGGCACAACTACCTCGTGCCTCGTGTCTCAGCCTTCACTGGGACAGGCAGCTCCACTGAGTAAAGGGCTGTAGGGGACCTACTCAATCAGGGCACCAACATGGGCCATGTGAGAGGGCAACCCCTTGTATTCTGTTACGGGTGACTGATTAAGGGTTAAGGTGTGGTATAATTATTTTTTGGGGTAGCTTTCTGAATTGGCACCAGAAGTTGTAAAGAAATTTGATTTCAAAGCATGAAATTTGTGAATTTGCTAATGCAGTTTGAAAGTAAAGTTATTTCTAACTCCACAATTCTGAATTCTTCCCTCACTGATCTGATATAATTGACTCATTGCTAGCCCTAGTCTAAAGAGGTAGCTTCTAGTTGTCTTGTCTGACCTAAATACATTTTAATATTCACTGAACAAAGCAATTATAATTTTTGGTCAGGTAGGACAGATCTGCTTCAACATATGATACAATTTGTATGTATATTTTTAAAAAAGCTGTTTAAATATAAAAAAAAAAAGTTTGCTAAATTGGCACTGGAGAACACAGCACGGCGTTTTTATGCACTGAGTCACAGGCTGCTAAGAAAGGCAGAGTTGCGGAGATCGGCGTGTCAGTGAGGACACCGACAGCTCCAAGGCTTTTCAGTGGAACAAACTGTTTGTTCACCGGGGCCGTTGGAGACTTGTCTTGTTATTGCGTATCTAACTGCCATGAGCTAGGAAGACAAAGTAGGGAGCGGAGGGGAGCGGAGGTGACGGGACGCGGCCAGAGCCTCCATCGCTCAGTGCAGAGCCGTGCTCAGTGAAATCCATTTTAACCTCCCCAAATTCTGTCCGTTATTCCGTACATCGCCTAGCACCTGTACACGCTGGGCAAAGGACTGCCCCAGTACTCACATTTGTTCCTCTGTTATTGTCTGAAGAGATCACCTAGAGAAGATTCATTACTGTAATTCATTTTATATTTCAACATTTGTCTATCGGATCCCATTTAAAATAATGTAAATTAAAGGAAAAATGAATGTAAAATAATCCTTGACCCATATACTTGGATAACTGATTATTCTATAAATCTATAAAAATAAAAAAAATACACTAACATAATTTTGTTGGCTCAAAATAATCTTTAAAAAAAATAAAAACACTGACAAATGGAAGAATGGTAGCCTGCAGAAAGATGACAGTTCCACAGCCTTTTTTTGACATCCGTTGCCACGGCAGCAGTCACAACGTGAACATCACTGTCTGTCTGTAGATTTCGGTCTACTTGACGATGATGAAGTGACCTTATCTAAAGCTGCTTTGGATCAGGTCATTTTGCGGTTAGCTTGATTCTGTGTCTTTGCCGAATGACCGAGTGCTCCTGTTAGGCCTGACACTTTTCCCTGGGTTTTGCAAGGGGTTGCCTGATTAGATTAGACTAAAAATCAAGGCCAAAAAGAATAAATAAACTGTTCTGATGTTCTATTTTTTCAGACCATTCATTTCAACACTCCGCCTTTCATCGCCAGACAATATGGCGCGATCCATAGGCATGTAATGCAATTCCACATTTCTCCTCCTCCCCCTCCTCGCAGGAGGGTCTGAGTCCTACCTTTCACCTCGATGGTGGCATTGGCGTTGGGCGCCAAGTCGAAGGTGAAAACGCACATGTATTCCCCGGCGTCGTCTGCTCTGGGTTTGTTGAGCCTGTAAAAACAACCACAAAAACGAAGTCATTTCATGAGCCCCCTCACTCTCTGCAGCAAATTTCAAAGGCTACACACATTGTCACACTATACGTACTGTCAGATACTGTCAGAAGGGGTCAACTGACACCAAAGCCATTTAATCAGGTTTTCAATTCTATCCTTTGGTTGGTGGGTGTCTGGGCCACCGTCTCATGGGAACTGTGTGGCCATTCTCTGTGCAATGCTACGTGATAGCAAGACACGTGCGGACATGTGACGCGCTGTACTTCAAACCGTTTAAAACAGTTTTTTAAAGGTCATAAAGCATCATTTTCTAATGATTAGTCAGCAGTCCTACTTGTACTCTGTGAATTTGTTTTCTCCACGGGTGCCAATAATTTCTTCCCCGTTTTTCATCCAGAAACTCTTGCTGTGGGCGCTGGAGGCACTGGTCAGATTGCACTGAAGGCTGAAAGGGGGGCTGTGGGAGTCTGTGGGCAGGATCACATGATCGGAGGAGTTGATCCTCGGCTCTGAAACACAGATACAGTAATCACCTGACCAAAAGCCAGAGGAAAGCATTGTGTCGGCTCCACATTCGCAGCTGTTGCGTGTGACCTGTGTGGGAGAGCGCTCTGTAAAAAAATTAAAATAGATACGTAACAAAGAAATCTGTAATGCAATATAAAAGAGTCGTCATCAGACAAGAATTAAGACTCTACTGCCAAACTGAATTCATGTAGTTAATTATGTACATCATGTTAAAACGTTTCGGCTTTTACTCCCCAACGATATACCTGCATCAGCCCTTAGTACCTTTCAGTGGCCTATGCTGGAATTTATTTTGTTAAATGCTTTGAAACCAAGAAATACTTATGTTGATACATATATGTCTGATATTCATCAGAGCTTTTAAGATGATACTTTATTGTTTTAGTAATTTATTAACTGGATGATTTTGATCTCTTTACATTCTGTAGTTTTTAAATCAGCAATTGATTGTCTTGATAAATACTATGTTTAATAGTTCAAACCAAAAATTTATATCCTTACTATTGATAAATTATTATTACTGTTGACTATGTATTTCAAATGTTTTTTAATGTATTATATGACCGCCTTTAGACATTACAGCGTGCACAGTATAATAATCCTGAAAATTCTTTATGGATAAAGCATGTTTGTAATATCTGCTGGTTAAACATTTTATTATGTTATTACAAATATATCAACATTTTTTGCATTGAAACCAATACTATATATCACATAAATATCATATGACAGGGTTTGTTTACTGTGGTTCCCTTTCAAATATGAAATATATAACCATCAACAATGGTTATTTCCCCCAAGAACCCAGAATTAGCAGAGCAGATATGTGTTAGTTGCGTTGTGCTTTGAGCCTTTACAAAACCTCCCTTTGAGCCCATGTGTTCAGCAGAGCTGAGAACTTTATCTTTTTACGACATGCCGCTTTTTCCTGGCAATCACTTCTGCAAAGCAAGTAAGTGAGGTCTGGGCATTCTCTTTGTTTAGAGCTTGCTTAGTCTTTTTACATGAAAGGTCAATGGTTACCCTGTGACCTAACCCTGCTTCTTTTACCAAAGATGGTTTCATTTTAATGTGAGCCACAAGGAAACATCCTACTTCCACTTCTATAGGTCATGGACATCTGCAATACGGCATTCTGAACGACCCCGCACATGTTCAACAGATATTACCTGTTGAACATCATGGACGCGCAATGCCCAGGGTTTGGGACTAGAGTGCTGAGGGCAGCTTCTGGAGCTGATCCCTCCACTGCTAAAGGTGTGTGTGTGTGTGTGTGTGTGGGCTGTATTATGAGTGATGGCGGCACTGCGCTTGTGGAGCCATGCGGCTGTCCTCGTGAAAGATTGGGTTACCCATTAGTAAGTAAACATGGCTCATTGTATTTAAAAGAGAACTTTATCATCATAACCGTGGTTACCCAAAATAGAAACATTAACTGTGGTCACACGCAGAGGTGTCATGGCCGCCAGGTTTTATGAGATTGCAGTCACAGAACTGAAAAAGCGCTGTATCTCGAGATTTGGTATGACTGCTCAGAATTCTGGGAAATTACCCGTTTCCCTTTGGAGTGATGGTTAATATTTCTATTTCAGGGAACCACAGTTATGATAACCCAACTTAAACGGATATCAAACCTGTCAGAATATAATACATATTGCATTACATATTTTCCTTCTCAAGTAGATTCTTCTGAAACAAAAAACCTGCACAGAATACACACACTGTTTTATTATTCTCCAATTTTTCTACATTACAAATGTGCCATACATTTAAGTTACAACCAGTGTTAATGAATATTTAGTCACTTCATTATGGGGTTATCCCCCAGTTTATTTTTAGGATGACATATATTCATGTGTACCTACCTGAAAGGCATTCCAGAAATAGAAGAAATAAACTGATGTTAAAGCACCAAAAACATACAAGACCATGCACAACTGTCAAGAAGAAGAATAAAGGAGATGACCTGAAGCTGAACATCTGAGTGTTAAGATAAGTTAAATAAGGGGGTTAGATGAAAAAAAGGAAAAACAGAGACAAAACAATGAAATAGAATGACATTGACATTAAAAGGTATTATTTAGCATAACATTTTTTCTCCCTTGGGGTTGATTTTAAAGGCACTGCTACTTATTGTCATGTGTATTTCCCTTTTTAATTTAGGAATAACATCCTCACAACAAAAGCTTGCAGTTAGATTTGTCAGTGACTCCTGACACACAGCTGCGGAGCGTCAAGTCATTGCATGACGATGGTTTACGGTGATTGCTCTTTGTAGAACCCAGAAATGCACAGTCGCAAAAGGAGTGCCCTTTGCTGAGTCAACTTGCCCGATGTGCGGGCCCTGCCTCTCTAAGTGGCAATGCCGCGCTGGCGCAGAGCACCATTTTTAGAGGGATATACTACTAGGATTATGGGGTAAAATGTTGTTTTTTTTGCAGGTCTTTCAAATGCGAAAGACAAACAGCTGCGGGAAATGATCAGAGAGCGAGACAGCTGTGTAAACATTAAGAGAGTTAAAAATGGTGGTTATTTGGTTTATAGTGCAAGTCCTTACTGGGGAATAGTGTTGAGTATTAAACATGTACATTGAATAACAAACTTAACTATAAAATATATTATAATACACTGAATAACTGAATTCCACAGTAGACCATTGCAAGCCCGTATACTGAGTTTTGACATGTTTGACATGTTTTAACCGAATGGTGTTAAACTATTTATTGCAGATCAGAATACTATAATGATTTTAAAAAGCACCACGAAACCATCTAACACACTTTGACACTTATTATTGCGTACAACTGCTCAGTTGCTTTTTGTTTTTCAATTCCTCACCGACCGAACTGACAGAACTGACACCCACATCCACATTCCATAGCCTCGTACCAACTTGTACTATTACCTTAATCTTTATATACTTCTCCTTTTTGCTTGGTCTAAATGAACTATCTTTATGCAAAGTATATGAATTTATAAAATTATTGAATATAGTCATCATTCTCATTATTGTCAATAATAATAATAATAATAATAATAATAATAATAATACTAGTAAATGTAAAAAAAGAAACCACACATTCCTCGATTAGGGCCTGCAAGGACGCAGTGATAATGAGAGCAAGGAGACGGTACAAGGTCACATAATACCCAGCAGTGGGTTCTCTGCCGCGGGTTGTGAATACACATCACAAATTGCTATGCCCCTCCTCCACGACCTCAGGCCGCGGCGGTCAGTGGACAGCAACCCAGCCTTGATGGGGGGGGGTGGAGGAAAGGAGAATCCGGCGAAGGCACATAATCTCACTACTGGATCAGACAGTAAAGCCTCCAATCAGCACAGGCTAAGTGGTGGGATTGGAGCTCTCCCACTTCCATTAGTTTTCCCAGCACCTTGTCCTGCAGTACCGTAATGGCCTGCGGGAGCAGTGACGTGCAGCTGCTCTCGTCCGCTGCAGTGCTCTCTCTCTTCCCTGGGCTCCGTCTACTTCACTGCACACATACTCAGAAAAACAGCCTGTGCAGTGCACACGCACACACATGCACACATACCCAGAAAAACAGCCTGTGCAGTGCACACGCACACACATGCACACATACCCAGAAAAACAGCCTGCGCTGTGCACACGCACACACACATACCCAGAAAAACAGCCTGCGCTGTGCACACGCACACATACCCAGAAAAACAGCTGCGCAGTGCACACGCACACATACTCAGAAAAACAGCCTGCGCAGTGCACACGCACACACACACACACATACCCAGAAAAACAGCCTGCGCTGTGCACACGCACACACACGCACACATACCCAGAAAAACAGCCTGCGCAGTGCACACGCACACACACATACCCAGAAAAACAGCCTGCGCAGTGCACACACACACACACACACACACACACATACATACCCAGAAAAACCCCCTAAGCAGTGCACACACACACGCACACATACCCAGAAAAACAGCCTGCGCTGTGCACACACACACACACACACAGGCACGCACACATACTCAGAAAAACAGCCTGCGCTGTGCACACACACACACACACACACATACCCAGAAAAACAGCCTGCGCAGTGCACACACACACACATACTCAGAAAAACAGCCTACGCAGTGCACACACACACGCACACACACGCACATCCTCGTAAAAATAGCACACTATTATAGGTGTATTTTACATCAACATTGAGATGGCACACTAAATCATTTGAGAGGTTATTTCATGGTATTTTTGGGACACCTGTCGAACACCTGAAAAAGGCAAAAGCAGCAGTAAAAAGTAATAAAATTGCATTACACATTACATTCAGCACGTCGATGTGGCAATTGGGTGCTATCCATGTAAACCGTGCTCACTGCTGTCTTGGTCTTTTCACTGGCCATACCTACGGGTCTCCGTTATCTTTCATTTATGACTTTAAAAATATGTGAATTGATCTATATTGCACAGACTCCCCCCCCCCCCCACAGGATGCCTATTCAGATGAAGCTAAATTTAATTCAGGAGAATATTAGTACCTTGTACTTGGATTAATCACATTGTTGTCAGTGCACCTGCACACGTAACATACCAACAAACATTACTCTGTCATAATACATTAGGAGGTCAATTGTTTTCTTGGTTTTTTTTTTCAGTAATGTCAATGCATTCTAGACAAATTAGAACAAATTAAAACAAAAAAAAAACAAGAAACTTGCTCTAAGTTCTCTGCATAAGCAGTCATTGCTCTCTTATTGCAGATCTATGCACAACCACAAACCCACAACTACAAAGCTAATACATAACTGAAAATGTAGCATTTTCAACCACAAACTATACATTCTCATCTACACCATGGTTCTAGCATGTATAGCCTGTTATATACATGTCATTGTGATTATTACATGTATATAATTGGTGAACATTTGCCTTCAGTAATGACAAAATATAATGTGTAGAATAATCAAAGTGACTTTGGTATTGAGAATGCTTTATGTCGGTTAATTGCTACACAAATTTTATCAGCGATTACTAATGCTAAATTACGCAGATAGCAGGACTGCGCGGTATGCCTGCACTAGAGTCCAGTTCCTGACTACAGTCACAGCATGGGGCCATACGCTGTCAATCACAATAGTACAAAAAGCCGTGGGTGGAACAGATTAATATTAATTATGTCGATATAGAGTTTGTTCTGCTGAATGGCCGGAGCAGGCTGCAGCGTCTGACCCGCGGCGTTACAAACATCCCTGCGCACCAATGGACAGGTCGCTGGCTCGCGCGTGCGTGCGTTAATGGGGCGGTCACAGCCGGTAACGTCTGCGTATGAGTGTGAGGCATACACAGGAGAAGATGGAGATATAATGTCATTACTGATTGAAAAATGGACATTCAATGCATAGAAGGCACAAGGTCATTCACAGACGAGTCCTGGGAAGACGTAACTCCTATAGCGCTGCCTGAGTGTGGAGAAGGGGAAAAGGCCTCTCTCTCCCCTTTTCAGAAATTCAAACGGCACCGTGCAAAGAGGTGCAGTCGAAAGAGAGGCTTGTGGCTTTCACTTGGCACCGGGACGAAGCCGGCTTGCGTGAGCCATGCTTTACGCCAGAATGATCCTTTCCTTGTGTCTTCCCACGTTATGTCGAACCCTTGAACGGCACCAAAAGCACAAAGAAGCAAGGCGGGCTTCAAAGCACCGGGAAGCTCACTGTGACGCAGGCTTTGAAGTAAATAAAACAACCCACACAACATGAAATTTACACAAATAAAAAGACCACAAACACTGCTGAAAAGAAAAGACGTGAAACGTGAAGCCTCGGGGAAATTCGGGAACGGAAAGGCGACAGGAGAGGTTGAAGAGACTGGGGGAGGTTTCTGTGTTGGTGTTTATCCATTAAAAAGGTTCATGACAAAATGCACAGGTGTAGAGTTTCCTTAAGAGGTCTGTGTTTGTGTTTATGGAAATGCACAGGTGTAGAGTTTCCTTAAGAGATCTGTGTTTTAAGTGGGGAAGGCGAACACGTAGGTTTATTAAAACAAAAACGATAAGGGGGAGCAGAAACAGTTATTCATATTTTTTATTGTGTAAAATAAAACATGTCTTGAAATGAATAAATAACGAATGTTGGTTGTTTTGTTTTATTTATTGGTTTTAATTCCGGGGTGGTGGGAACAAGGCTTTTGGGAGTCTGGGCATGGGACCGGAGGGGGGGTTGTTAGTCACCATCTAGGCACTACAGTACATAGACCGCAGGGTTTGGATCACTCACTCTGCAGCACGGTAACGGTGGCCTGGGCTCGGATCCAGGTGATGGCGGGGTTTTGGCGCAGATCGTTGCGGCGCGGGTCGTTGCTGGCCCGACACTCGTAGGTCCCAGTGTCCTCCAGTGTGAGGCGAGTTATACCGAGCACGCTCACCCCATTGGTGCCGTAGGCCGTGTTGATGGAGACCCGCCGCTTGCGGGCGCCGTCCCACAGCTGCTTGAAGGAGTCGGCGCGGTTGGTTTCAGCATACCACCACTGGATCTCGGGTGTGGGGTTGCCGACCACGTCGCAGTACAGCTCAAAAGTGTCCCCTGTAAGCTTTGTCTCTGACAAGGGCGACTTCACAAACCCAGCTGGAGAGGAAGGGTGTCAGGATGGCAAAGGGGAGGAGAGGGACAGTGGTAGAAGGGTCATGTTGAATTCAGAAGAAAGGTAAAGGATGAAATGGAGAGGAGGAGGTGTTCATTTTGCGAGGGACCAGGAGAGGAAAGAAAGGGTGGAGGGGTTAGTTTAAAAGGGACCGGGAGAGGACGGGTGGAGGAGGGGTTAGTTTAAAGGGATGAGGAGAGGAGAGAAAGGGTGGAGGGGTTAGTTTAAAGGGACCGGGAGAGGACGGGTGGAGGAGGGGTTAGTTTAAAGATATGAGGAGAGGAGAGAAAGGGTGGAGGGGTTAGTTTAAAGGAACCGGGAGAGGAGAGAAAGGGTGGAGGAGGCGTTAGTTTAAAGGGACGTGGAGAGAAACCAGGAGAGGAGAGAAAGGGTGGAGGGGGGGTTAGTTTAAAAGGGACCGGGAGAGGAGAGAAAGGGTTGAGGGGTTAGTTTAAAGGGATGTGGAGAGAAAGGGTGGAGGAGGGGTTAATTTAAAAGGGATCGGGAGAGGAAGGGTGGAGGAGGGGTTCATTTAAAAGGGACCGGGAGAGGAGAGAAATGGTGGAGGGGTTAGTTTAAAGGGATGTGGAGAGAAAGGGTGGAGGAGGGGTTAATTTAAAAGGGATGGGGAGAGGAGAGGAAGGGTGGAGGAGGGGTTAGTTTAAAGGAATGGGGAGAGGAGAGGAAGGGTGGAGGAAGGTATGAGAAAGTTTCAACGGATGGATAGGAGGGAAAAGGTTGAATGGGAAAAGGAAGAACAGAAACCGTGGAGGGGAGAAACGGGGCGGTAAGGGATGGAAATCCAGGGTGGTAAACAGGGATCAGTTGGAAAACAAAAACAAACAAAAAAAGTTGGAAGCGATTAATGGCAAATAAAGAAAAGGTAATCCACAAACCATATATGACCGAATATAGGAAAGACAGTGAAACAGAAATAAGAGTGTGCATGAATGAAAGTACAGGTCTATGGCCCCTTGAAACCCTTTGTCACTTAACCAACTGTGCCAAGACCACCTCAACGAGTCCCGGCCTTCAACATAATGCACGAGCCGACCTTCAATCATTGCCCCGCGCGTAAAACTAAGGAAAAATGACAGTGAGCTTCAAGATCCTTCTGGTGCAGAAGAGGGGGATTATGTCATGTCTTCTCCCCGATAGGTCGCTGTTACGTTTGTGGAAATTTGTGGAAAGTTTAGGATTAGTTTACTATTAGCTTACTTCTAATGGGAAGATTCGATTAATTATTTAACAGTTGTCATTCGGGGTTATGAGTTTCATTAAGATCACAGAACGGATCTTAAGAGCGAGAAGTGATTGATTTTAAAGAAAACGTACAGAATTATTGATGTCATGCAGAAAATATGTTTTTCTTAAAAAGCTAAGACTAAACCTGCCACATAATTCCAAGGGCTAATTTCAAACCATGTACATCCATCACGTGAACTCCACTTAAAGCAGTGGATTCACGCAATTCCCCAAGGTTGCGTGAATGCAATAAAATCCATAACATGGTCCCTAATTGCTATAAATCATTTTGAGAAGATGGAGTATGGTGTAAATTTACTATCATTTCAGTAAAGGTAAAAAATTCTCTAATTTCTGAACATTTAAGAGACATGGACTGTTAGCAAGTTTGAGGCAGCAATTCATCAATGCAATAAATGTTGCAAATAAATAGTTGCCTTTATCTTAAATGGCAAGAAGAATTACCTCAAAGAAAACCAAAGTGGCCAAATATAATGTAACCGAAAAAAGTGACCAGTTGGACTAAAAGCCAATTGTCTCTGCAAGATATTTAGATCTGGGGTTCAAAAATGACTAAATTAGTTTAGCGTTTGCCTTGAATGTGGATGGACTCAGATACAAACAGTAGACCGTGGCTCTGTTGAGCTTAAAAGGACATTGGCAGAGGCTGCATGATTGTGACCCAATTGTGTGGGTGCCGGCAGAGAAAGAGGAACCAGAAGTCACATTGGGGATCCCAGCCAAGCACAACTCACGTCCTCGACAAATTTAGAGATTGCAAAATGGCAGTTTACTCAAAGCCTTCATCTTCAAACATATACACAAAAGAAAACAGGGGGTTCTTAAGTTAATAGAATAGAATCTCAAAGTGCAGATGTGACTGTAACAGCAGTATGAGACTGCACAGACTGTATGAGACTGCACGCAGTGTATGAGACTACACAGACTGTATGAGACTGCACGGAGTGTATGAGACTGCACAGACTGTATGAGACTGTATGAGACTGCACGGAGTGTATGAGACTGTATGAGACTGTA